>LBNU01036840.1:0-10615 GCA_014162995.1 Artemisia annua | reverse complement strand
CTAAAAGATGATAATGTATCTCTTTAACTAGCGACGTAAACGTGTCTCGAAAAGGATTTGTCCAAGTAGAATGTACCAATTCGAGAAACTTTCTTTGGACTTGACCAGGCCGGGTAATAATTTCAAGCTAGTCTAACTAGTGATGTAAATGTGTCTCGAATCGGTCTTGTTCAGTTAAAGTCGATCAATTCAAAAAAGGGCCAACTCTACCCAACATGTGCAAATTTATCGTAAAAACTTATGAGCACATGTGAAGGGGGAGTATTTCAATGAAATCAAAAACTCTCAAAGTGTTAACAAATATGTTTTATCATAAACACTTTGAGAAGATTTTCAAATGTTTGGTTTATGGCAACAATAGGATAGTCATGGTGATATAAGGTGACTAAGGTTAGGAAAAACCGTCCTATGATCCGCCAGAGCCGGAGGGATCTACCCAAGGACAATTCCAATAGATTAGAATTAGAAATCCTTAGGTATGATTTGTAAAAAGGAGTAAAGAATGAAAGAAGAAAGAAGGGGTTGAAGAATTAAAAGGAAAAGTAATGAAAAGGGTGAAAAGAAATAGCCCTCCACATGTTCAACCTTAGGGCAGACACCGGGTTCAACTCATATGCTACTGGTTGTTACTAAGGTGACACCGGTATTGAAGACAAGACGTCATGGACCCAGTGACGCACTGCACTTAAACCTTCTAGCCACTCGGGTATCTCTCAAAAGGTACTTGTTTCATTCTCACGGGGAACCATTGTAATTTATCGACTTTCTCTTAGAGATGGTTGATATTGAAAAAGAGGCCTTCTGCTCCATGCCTCCGCATAGGAAACCAAATGTGCACTTATTGAGTCTAGAGCCCCGAGATTCATCATAAGATCTCTTAGGAACACTTAACATTCCTACACTGGTTGTTCTACATCAATGGACGCCAGATGTAAACTATAGAGTCCTACGAAGGTCCTAGCAATCTGCCAGAACGTTTATGAGAGAATTTACTCATGTATTTCTCAATGATTGAACGGAAACTCCTGCCAGGGTCAACATCAAACAGCCCTGACAGCAGGTCACTTCGGTAATTCTTTATGGGTTACGCTTAGTGTTTCGGTGGTTCCAAACGGTCTACAGTCGTGGGGTGATCTCCAGCGACTCACCTAATCGTGGGTGTACTTCGGTATGTCTGTGTAAGCTCTTTCGAGGGTATCCGATTAGGAACGGCCATGGTAAGGATTAGAAGGAGTCTTCACACTATGCTGTTGACGATCTCTAATTCCTAACCTGTAAGTACCGGATGCTTTATTGCTAACTGTTTTATGCAGGTACAACCACCACACTAGCTTCCACATGCTCATACATACATCTCAAAGTCAAAGAAAGTTCTCACCAAAGATCGATGCATAGAAGAGGTCAAAGAAAGATTCTACGTCATGTGAAAGAATATACAAAGTTAAGTGACAAAGATCAAAGTGAAAGAACGGGAACAACAAATATATGTATGACAAAGACTAAAGACGTATGAGCATGTTGGAAAGGCGTCTAACCTACAAAGACAAAGATGTGACGAAAGGCAGATTTATCCACCACAACAACAAAGAACAAAGAAAAGTCATTTATCAAAGATCACAAATCATGAAAGAACATGCCAGAAGAAGTAGTGTTTCATCTTCAGTACGTTGGTTGATCGAGGGAATTGTGCTTTAAATGTACCAAGTATGTGTATGTGTTCATCGGAGCGTATTACCATCCTTCTTTGCAATGCTATGTGAGTTATGTTGTAATGATGCTCCCAGAACGACAACCATGGTGCAAACTCATTGGTATCTCCCTTATCCGCTGCGAGATGAGAAGAGAGTTGTCAGTTCAGGAGGGAGCAGAAGAAAGAAAAAAGGCTCACTAGTTAGGAGGGAGTAATAACCTAACTAGACCATTACAGTTGAAGTTCAGAGCAATGTAAATTTGTGCCTTTGTGCCGAAGATCAAATGACGAGTTCGTCGGATGAGAGAACTTCAAGTCTGCCTTAATATCTAGACTACAGAGACTCTGCGCTTCAACTAGATCAACATAGTTTACTATTGTTGTAATTTTACATTGTTAATGTATTTATAGGTCTCATTGTAACCATTCACGTGTGACGATATCTTGGAGGGAGATTGTTAGCCTCGCTCTTTTATAAAGATAACGTCACATACGTGAATAGGACTAGATATGTAACAAGTAGTAACATTAGGGACTACTATTGTTCACTAGGCCAACATGTGATGTAATGAGCCTATAAATACCCCTCATGACTCTCCATGAGGGGTGTGGTTAAGCATTAGGTGTGTGTATTATTTGTTTTATCAATAAAAGTCTCCTTTTCTTCTCCACCCTCTCACTACTTTCCCTCACTAGAAAGATGAATACTTTCATCTTCTTTGATCAACCTAGACCTCCCGAACCACATAAATCTTGTTTATTTTCGGTCCTACACCTAGGCCGTCACGTTATAAGTTAAAGAGAGATGGCCTAGAAAGATTTAACGGGTGACGGCGTCAGAAGAGGATCTAAGAAATCCGAGGAGTGTTTTGGCGGCGAGGTGACGGCATCAAAGGCTACAACGTGACGCCGTCAGGTTGTAAAATCTATATATAGTTTTCTAATTTTCATTCATTAGGAGAGGAACTTTTGGGAGAACTTTAGGGATAAACCCTAGGTCGAATTTTAATGTATTTTCAAGGGTTTTTCACCCTTGTTTCATCCATGCTTAATTAAAGATAAGTCTTCCATTAATCATTCAATATGTCTATGTGTTGTTTGATTTGATCTTATGCTTGTCTTTACATTAATATGCCAAGCTAGGTTTTTCTTGTGTTTGCTTAGATGTAATGAAACCTAGCTATTGATTATTGGTTGATGGTTGGTTATTAATTGTTGTGGGTGGGTGATTTCAATGTTAGGCTTAAGAAAACTGGCTAACTTCCAATTGGTAACATGCTTGAACGTCTTAAGAAACATGAATCGGATGTGCACTACGATTAATTGGTTGTATTTAATGCATAAGTAACTATTAGTGATTTCATGGTTAGGATACTAAACGTGTCGCCATAGGATGAAGTAGGAGCTTATAGAGTTGGGGAAGGACGTGCATGCCCCACGAATGGTATTAAGGAATACAACCCGTCATCCACACAATTGTAACAAACTAATCAACCGGTAAAATATAGCTAGGGAGTAATGAAATCGAAGTAAACACGCTTTTCTCCGTATAAGTTTCACAACCTTTTATTTTATTGTTATTTTATTTTATTTGCATTTGTAGTTATTTGGGTTAGTTGACTAGCAACTAATTCCGCCCACTCCTTCAAAACCGAGATTTTTACTTGCTTTCATAAAAAATATAAAAATACAAAAAGAATCACCCCTTACCCCTAGACCTAACTAGAGTAGTTTTTAATCCTAACGAACACTATTCCCCAAGTAGAACGATCAATCCCCCGGTACTTGCCACTACACTATACTACATCGGTCAGTTACACTGCCTGGTGGGGATCGCAAGCTTCTCGAGATCACTTGAGAAGTAAAACCTTTTGCGTAGACGCAATCCACGCATCAGCTACCCTCACCTTCACTCCCCTCACAAACTTGCCCACGCGCAACACCATGTATATTCTTGGGCTATCCTGCCTATCACCGTGGCTTCCGATGCCTAGACTCTGAAACAAACAAAATTTTACTTTCCCGACACGTCACCTTTGATGAAACTCAATTTCCTTACCGCTCAATGACACCCGAATCTCCACCTTCCTACACCTTTTTAGAATCTCCACCACTACCTCTACTTACCAAAATACTTACTAACCCCTCAAATCCACTACAAGAAGTCCCTAATGCCCATCATGAGCCCATTACACCTAATGCTCACACGGGTTTACCCAACAACCCACTACCCCCACCTCAACAGCAACCTAACAGCCCACCAACCGCAACCCAAAATCAATCATCACCACCCCAACAATCTCCTATGACCACAACCAACCCCGACACCTCGACCCAACCCATACAACCTCCCAACGAACCACCCCGTACTCACCGCATGGTCACTCGGTCACAATCAGGCATTGTCAAACCCATTGAACGTCTCTCTCTTCATACTTCTCCTATCTCGCCCTTACCTAAATCTCCCTTCCTCGCTCTACAAAACCCTTATTGGAATAATGCTATGTATCATGAGTATAACGCGTTAGGTAATAATGGTACCTGGATTCTTGTACCACGGCCCTCTGGTGTTAATTTGGTGAGATCTATGTGGTTCTTCAAACATAAATTTCATGCTGACGGGACTTTGAGTCATTATAAGGCTCGTTTGGTTGCCGATGGTAGTAGTCAGCAACTTGGTATTGACTGTGATGAGACCTTTAGTCAGGTCGTCAAGCCGGCAACCATCCGCACTGTTCTTAGTCTTGCGATATCCCGCAAGTGGCCTATTCATCAGCTTGACGTTAAGATTGCCTTTCTTAATGGGGATTCATCTGAGACTGTATACATGCACCAACCGCCGGGATTTGTGGATCCCCGGTACCCTCACCATGTCTGCCTTCTACAGAAATATTTATATGGGCTAAAGCAAGCACCTCGTGCTTGGTTTCAAAGATTTGCAGGTTATGCTACTAGAGTTGGATTCAACCACAGTCACTGTGACTCATCTTTATTTATTCTTCGACAGGGCTCTCAAGTTGCTAACCTACTTATCTATGTGGATGACATTATTCTTACAGCCTTTTCTAAATCTCTTCTACAACAGATCATTGCCTCCTTGCATAGTGAATTTGAAATGACTGATCTTAGGCCACTTAATTATTTCCTTGGTATTTCTGCTACATAGCATTCTACAGGTTTGTTTCTGTCTCAGCGGAAGTATGCTACTGGGCTCCTTGAGCGTGCTCACATGAGCAACTGTAACCCTTCTCGAACACCAGTTGACACAGAATCCAAATGATGCGCGTGGATTGCAACACGCACTACGTTTTACCTCTCGAGGGATCTCGAGAAGCTTGCAATCCCCACCAGGTAGTAGTGTACCTGACCGATGTAGTATAGTGAAGTGGCAAGTACCGGGGGATTGATCGTTCTCTCACAGGAAATAGTGTTCGTTAGGCTAAAAACTACTCTAATCTAGATCTAAGGGTGGAGGAAGATTCTTTTTGTATTTTTTTGTTTTATGAAAGCAGTAAATCTCTGGTTTTGGAGGATAGGGCGGAATTAGTTGCTAGTCAACTAACCCAAGTTATCTACTTCTAAGCTACTTATCTTTTTTGTATTTTCTTTTTGGTTTAGAGACAAATCAGTGCGTGGACGAATAGTGTTTACTTAGATTATCCATTACTCCCTAACTATCTTTTATCATGTACTAGTATGTTGAGTTTGCTTGGATGAAACGGTGTATTCTAACAAGTCGTAGGGAGTGCGTTCAAATTCACTAACTCTCATAAGTTTCCCTACTCCACTCTAATGACGATACGTCAAGCATCCCTATCATGAGCTCACCGATTAGGCAACCTCATGCATGAAAGTAACTACTTAAAACCAATAACGCCCCATATGATCTCACGTTTCTAAAGACGTTCAAGCTGTTACCCATATAGCGAGATTAAGCCAGTTTTCCTTAGTCTAACGTAGATGAAACATTCACCCAAAATACAATCACAACATCACATCCATGATAAATCAATATTTAAGGTTTCATTAGATCTAAGCAAACACAAAGTAAAATTAGCCCCTAGCATATTAAAGAAAGACACAGCACAAATATATATCACACAACACATGACATATTTAATGAATAAAGACTTATCTTCAATTGAACATGCAAGTTGGAACGGGTTTGGATACCCTCCAAGGCGTCCTGTAAAACTCGTACTAGGGTTTTGGTCCAACAGTTCTCCACTCTAAAATCTCCTCTCAAATAAAAGAAAAACGTTCTTATATATAGACCTGCGGGCTGACGGCGTCAACCCAATAAAGTGACGTCGTCACTCGCGATTAGGGTTTTCAGACCGGCCTTCTTAACGTGGTCATAATTGCTGGTTCTCAGATCTGAACGGCCTTGGTTGACGGTGTCACCCAATTGCAACTAAAGAACTCTCGGAGCCCGACACGAGTCTTTTTTTCCACTTTTCTGGGACTTCACTTTGTTCTTGACGGCGTCACCGTTGTAGAGTGGAACGGCGTCACCTTCTTGAATCTTTAAGGTCTTTTGCGTTTTTTGTTGTTTTCCGCAACTTTTTTCACTCGAAACCGCCCAGAAAATGCTTCTTTTGCTGATTTCCCTTCAAAAGTACCTAAAATGAGAAAAGAAACCGACTTTTGGGTGAAATCCAAACCAAAAAACATACTATTAGGGACTCAAACGACCCTAAAAAACGTTAACATTTTCGTTCATCAAATACCCTTTACACTTGAGATTTGCTTGTCTCTAAGCAAATGCGCTTTTATTCCAATTGAAAACAGTTATGAGGTCATTTTAATGGCGAACTAAAAGTAATTCAAGAGTTAGTTTCATCTTTAACTCCAAAAGCTATCGGAGAAAAATATACTAGCACCATTTCTATGTAGTGTTGATACTCACATCCGGTTGATAATTATGTAGATATAATCATAAAGAAAGACAATATCATCACTACTGTCAATAATAAATAGATTACGCATAAGCTTGAGAGAGGATCGAAAACTTCTCCCACTAGAGGCGTAAGCACCTAGGATAACTATCAAGAGCTCTTACAAAAGGGTTACTAACGGGAGGTTTAGGGATACACTGGCAAAACACGGTTTGGTTGGATATGGGATGTTTACTGGTGGCTAGTCAATCCATCTTATTTAGTTATCATATACACAGTGGCTTGCCGAAAGCCAAGACTAGACTCAATACTAAATATAAAACAAAAAAAAAAACAAAAAAACCCCCCCCTTTAAAAATACATATACAACAGTGGCGTATTTTTTTGTTTTTTTTTTTTTTTCCATAATTTTTTTTATTATTATTATTATTTTTTTTTATGTTTTTTATTTTTTTTGAATACTTTTTACCCTACCATCCAAAATAATCAATCATTGGGATTAAGCTTTTCCCCTTACACTTGAACTTTACTACATACTTTACTTTACTATTCTACTGACTCGACATTGAAATAATTAAAACACCTTGGAGTATTTCTGAAAACGTTTAGCACATACTGGGCGGTAACTAAAATGATGTCTCTCCCCATCTACTCCAATAACACTAGTACCTTTACCGCATGAGGTCCAATCATCCAAAACAATATGTAGCACAGATAATGACGTCGACTCCTGCCAACATGTACAAACCAATTACGACAATTGACAGGGTTTCAACAAAATAACCAATAACTGCACTAAAGGTGAGGTGCCATCACAAGTAGGCTAAGCGCGAATTTGGTTGGCACAATTGGGGGTGGATTGTAGAACAAAATCTCTTCCTTTATAGTATTGCTTAAAGTTAGAACGAACAGGGCATACTCTGAGCGGGTGTCACTAGGTATCCGTGTACCAAAAATGGGTCACACTCCAAAGGTGTGGAGAATTCACTTGACCAATGTACGCCAATGTACATTATACATACGGTTTAAAACCACAGGTTATCCTAATGCCTCTTATCATGATCAGTTATCTATCTAACACGAATGTAGCCTCACCCTTTGGACTCCGGAAATGGTCACTAAGCAAGTTCTAGAATCCTAAGGTATTTACCAGGTACAGCACCAGGTGGGACACTAAAGTTGAGTGCTTCTCTTCCTACAATTCTAGGGGTGAACCTCCCACATATTTGGGTGGAAGATTTTGGCTGGTACGGTTTTTTTGTGCTAGTCATAAATTCTCCTTCCATGAGAAGCTTATTAGATAAAGTTTTCCCTCGCTAATTAATGTAAAAATTTAAATCTTGCAATCTAAAATTACTCCTCAAAAAGTGTTTCTCTCAGTTTTATTACAAGTTATTATGCAAACAAGCAAAAATCAAGCATAATGGTATCCTATGAGGTATCATTAATCTACCCTTATTTACCCCCCTTGCACTTAAAGTTGAACTTGTCCCCAATGTGTCTACAAATAAGAAATGGAAGAGATAAAAGGTTAAAAAGAATGCAAATCGGATACCCTCCCTCGATGCTCAGTCTCTTGTATCGCACAGTGAAGTACACGGTTAGATCCTCCTCCCAAGAAGATGACACTATCAAAGCTGCCCTTCCAGTATTGCACATCTTTCTTGTCCTAAATAACCTGTTAAGATGGACAACACTCAAAATCGCATAAAAAGGCGGCATTATTCATAATATATATACGACCGGTCATACCGTACCAAGCAAGTAACGATATAATGCTTGCGGAATGCATTTGTCTACCAGATTTCTGGAATTCATAAGAGCAGAATCCTTGACAAACATACAAGTTTCGTACGTAACACCTTTTAATCCACGAACAAACTACATTCCCGCAGACTTTTTGCACTGAGTCGTCCAGGCTATTACTGCCTGACCACGTCAGGACGTGTTGCTCGGCACAGAAAGTTTAACGTTGAGCATTTCCGAAAATGTTCCTTGAAACCTTTGCTCAATTCCTCGGGAATTCTGCAGAAAAATCATGGTATGACGTCCGATAGCAAGCAATTTGAACTCTAACAAATACGAAATATGTAAATTAATTTCGTTGCTTATGATTCCATGTTCATGTTGTTCTATATTAACGATTTGGATGTCTCTTACACTTAGTTTATGCGAATTACTGTTATTATGTAATTAAAACGAAGTTAAAAACAAAATAAAGCACTTTTCCAATTTAGTTTGAAGCCATGATCCATTAACAAGAAATATGATTTACATACGGACACACAAGACACCAAAAACACACAAAACGAATGGGTTGCCTCCCCAAGAAGCGCTTTTCTTTATTAATGAGTCTTGTAGCTAGACTCGAGGTTTTGGTTCTACGTTTTCCCATACCCATTTTGAATGCGGTTTAAAGCTTCTAATCACATTGGGTCATTCCAAACGTCACTCCCGGTCCTAAAAGCTCATGCATCCGAATATTATGACTTGGTTATCCGTTTGATCAAACCAAAAATTACTAACTTCAAATGTTGGGATATTATCAACATCTAAATTCTCCAACCGTCTTTGAACTTTTCGAACTTATAGGCGCATCCATGTACTAACCATATCCGGCCTCATGGGAAAATTGGCAATGCCTTCATCCTTTTCGTAGGTCAATATTGCGATACCTCGATGAAGGGTTTTCCCAAGACTATTTCTCCTAAGTGTGGATCTATTAATCCCTCCTTCACGTCATCCAAGATCATAAATCACATTCATGATGTGAATTCCCAACCAAAAGCGTGTTAACTTTTGCCCTTCCTACAAAATTGCATAAAACGGTTTGGGTTTAGGGACTTGTCCTAGGTTTTATTTTATGCTCATGGATCCAATTGTAGTAAAGCTAGACATGTAATGGTTTACTCGGGGCCTTTCAAGTCGCGATAAGTTGTTCCCCTAAACATGTGACACGAATCATGACATGAATTTTCACATTAAGGTAGTGTTCCTCTCCTAAATCCAAGGGTGCTCTCCGATGCTTACGGGACAAGGACATTTTGGAAGAAACTTATATACTTAATTCCTCAAGGTCAGACGATGATTTTGAGTTGGCCTCTAGTTCATCTCTATACTTATTCATTACTTCTACTAAGTGGCGAGCTCCTCCTCTTTTCTTATTAGTTCGTTAGCTCATTAAACGCCGCTAATCTCCTCTATCCAATTCTACCGACGTCGCACCAAGTATGGTCCATGAACTCTAAAAAAAAAGTCGCTCATTCCTACTCGGAGTGCTATGATGGAAAGCGGCAGGTTGGGAGTGCTCTGCCTAAGGTGCGGGTCTAGGGAGGTGGGTTTCGGCTTTGAATTAGTTGTTTGGGATCAAGGATGTTACCGACCTTGCCATGAATGTCGGTGGTAACGGTTACGAAACAAATGCGAAGAAAAAAGATAGGACTAGAAAGAGAATCCCTAGAAAATAAAATAAAATCTCACTAGAAAAGGATCTATGAGTAGACCTAATTTAGAATAAAAATTAACCTACAATAACTATTCCACGGCAAGCCGGCAAAAAAACTTGATGGCGCGTGGATTGCAACACGGCCTACGTTTTTTACCTCCTCAAGGGATCATCGAGAAGCTTGGCAATCGCCCACCAAAAGGCAGTGTACCGTGACGATGGTAGTACTCAGTGAAGTGCAAGTACCGGGGAATTGATCGTTCTCTCACAGGAGGAATAGTGTTCGTTAGGCTAAAAACCTACTCTAAATCTAGCATCTAAGGGTGGAGCCAACGATTTTTTGGTACTTTTTGTGTTGTTAGTGAAAGCAGTAACATTTCTGGTTTTGGAAGGATAGGGCCGGAATTAAGGTTGCTAGTCAACCTAAAACCCAAGTTATCCGTAGCTTCTAAGCTACTTATCTTTTTTGCTATTTTTTTGGTTAGAGAAAATCAGTGGTGCGAGATAGTGTTTACTTCAGATTTCATATCCTCCTAACTATCTTTGTATCATGTGACTAGTATGCTTTGAGCTTTTGCTTGG
>LBNU01036838.1:16973-27940 GCA_014162995.1 Artemisia annua | reverse complement strand
AAAAATAGACGAAAACGTAAAAAAAAAAAGACAAAAAATGTAAAAAACCAAACGAAAACGTTAAAAGACGGACGAAAACGTAAAAAATACGGACGAAAACTTAAGAAGACGGGCGAAAAATTTAAAATACGGATGAAAACGTAAAAAAACGGTCGAAAACGTAAAAAATTGAGAAAACGTATGAAACTTATAAAAATGGGCATAAAATGTATGTCTCGCGTAATTAAAATGAAATAGGGACTACGTGTGTTATTTGGGATAAATCATAGGGACGAAACGTGTAATTTTTTCATTATAAGATAACTGGGAAACCCGTTATATGTCTTACATTGCAATCAAAAATAAGTTGAGTACACTAAATTGAAGAAAAAAAGTTGAGTACCTTAAATTGAAATTGATACTAAGTTTGATACACTTTTGTGCAATTTGCCCTAAATTGTTTGACATGGTTAATTTCTAAAAATTAATTAATTATATAATTAGGGAAGACCTAAAATTAGGGAAGACCCATAAAATCGTATACATTATCAATTGTGTGTTGATTGTATATAATTATCGTAGGGCTTACGCTACCACTTATGGTGTATGTGGTCCATTGGTACCTCGCTCGAAAACCAATGGGAGTCTTAGATAATATATACATGTAAATTGATTTATTTAGCATGTTCATTATTAAGTTGTTTAATTTCATTTAATTGCTATTTGTTTATAAATATTTGTGACAGGATTGTAAGCAAAAGGGTAATTTCATAATAAAATTATAAACCGGACTTAATAATGGTGAAATCATGTTTTGAGCTTTAAAAATCATAAACTTTTAATTGATTGATGCAACTGTACTAAAATGGCCTGAAAAGCGGACTTAATTTGCCAAACTATAAAGTGGGTACAAGGTGGCTTCGCATTAAATTGTGGCCTTAGAGAGACTCTATTCTGTCTCTACGCTCGCCTGTGCATCAAATTGAACTTACCAAGTAAGCCATTATTAGTACGAAGCATCTTAAGGCAATGTTGTAATTTGCTCAACGCCTCAATTAAAACCTTGTTGATTTGCTCATGTTAAGAAACGAATTTGTAAAAGTTTTGAAACCTATGATACAAAGATGAATGCATGACATCTTTGTACATATTTTTTGATTACACACATCAAAAATTTAATACCCTTGAAATTTAAGTCACATGTCATCAGACTATAAGGAACACTTGGAGTTATTTCTTTGGTATGCGTGAGACCTAGGCCAAAGATTAACGACAAGGCAAATTTCTGAGTGGGCGTGAGACCTCACATGGAGAAATTGCAGTTTCTAAGTTAGACGACTTAATTAAGTTGATGCGTGAGACATAGAACTTAAGGCATGAGATGGGATGAAACATGCTTACATGGCAAATTGATGAATCAATTTGATGTAAATCCCATAATTGGTCTAGGAATTGGAAAATTGTTTGCCAATTATTGTGCGACAGATTACCATCTTTTGTACTTTCATTGCTAGCAGATCAACTGATGTAGTGAAATTATGAAAATTTGGATCCTAGATTTTCAATAAACTAAGTTGGTTATATGAATATATCCATGGGTATTATGTTTGCTTGAAAATATGTATTATCAAAAATACTAATGTTTGAACTTTTTCTGTAGAAATGGCTCAACTCGATACCTCTGTGTATGCTGCTTTCAAGAGTCATCTTGAAAGAGCCAAATTGACTGGAAAGAACTTCAATGATTGGCACTGGTCACTCAGAATTGTCTTGAGAGCGACTGGTAAGCTCGATTATTTGAACACTCAATGCCTTGAGGAGCCTGCTGCAACCGCAACTGAAGCGGTCAAAGCAGATTGAAGAGCTAAGCATGATAAGTATAATGAGATAACGCTCCAAAGTATGGAACCAATGATGCAAAAGAAGTTTGAGTATTATTATCCATATGACATGCTCGAAGAACTAAAGAAGGCTTATGAAAAGTCTCCTGCAGTTGAATTGTATGAGTCTCTTGACAAATTACACTGCTGCAAACATGGTGATGGTAAACCAGTAGAAGATTATGTGAATGAGATGATTGAATACTTTGATCGTCTTTTCAGAATCGGCTTTGGTTACCCCGAAAATGTTCAAGTTCACTTAATCAATAGGTCCCTTAACAAGGACTTTACTGGTTTTGTGCAAAACTTCAACATGCATTGCTCGAGGAAGACAATCTCAGAGTTACTCGCATTGCTTGTTGACTATGAGAAGAATTTACCATCTAAGGGCAAGGCACCTACCCCGCAAGTGTTGGCAATTCAAGGTGGTAGGATCCAGAAAAAATCGCATGTGAACAAGGGTAAGGGTAAGGCTGATAAAGGCAAGCAGGTTTTGGCCTATCAACCAAATCCTAAGGTGAATCAGAACCAACCCAAGAAGCCTAAGGTGAATCCTCCCAACAAGAAGGAACAGGCTTGTCACCATTGTCATCAAGTAGGGCACTGGAAGCGTAACTGTGCGCTCTACATTAATGACTTGCGACAAAAGAAGCAGCAAAGTGAAGCTGGTAAACCCAGTTCATCATCAGGTTCGTTCTTTATGATTGAATTATTTTCTCTATCTCATAAATTGAATTCCTGGGTATATGATACGGGATGTGGTATTCATATCTGCAATTCCTTGCAGGGGTTTAGAGTGGAGAGGAAGCTGTCCTATGGAGAATAATTCTTGCATGTGGGTAATGGAGCGCCTGCAGGAGTTGAAGCTATAGGAGTATTTGATTTAGTGTTGCCTTCGGGCTTGATACTATCTTTAAATAATTGTCATTATGCACCGTCAATTGTTAGAGGTGTAATTTCATTTTCATGTTTGTTGAACCTTGGTTATCATCATACTATTTCTGGCAATGGAATTTCAGTTTCTTTAAATGGTGTTTTTTCTTTTAATGCTATTGCTGTGAATGGTATTTTTGAGTTAGATATGAATGGTAATGATAATGCTTTTGTTAATNATACTATCTTTAAATAATTGTCATTATGCACCGTCAATTGTTAGAGGTGTAATTTCATTTTCATGTTTGTTGAACCTTGGTTATCATCATACTATTTCTGGCAATGGAATTTCAGTTTCTTTAAATGGTGTTTTTTCTTTTAATGCTATTGCTGTGAATGGTATTTTTGAGTTAGATATGAATGGTAATGATAATGCTTTTGTTAATAATTCAATGTATAGCATCAACCATAAGAGAATCAAGAAAGGTCTGGATTCGTCTTATCTTTGGCATTGTCGACTTGCTCACATTGGCAACGCTCGCATGGAAAAGCTGCAACACGATGGGCTTTTAGAAAACATCAATGATTAATCATTTGATAAATGCGAATCTTGTATTGCTGGGAAGATGACAAAGAAACCCTTTAAGAATCGTATTGAAAGGGCTTCTGATCTACTTGGTCTAATTCACACAGATGTGTGTGGACCACTTAGACATGTGTCAAAGAGAGGTACTAGCTACTTCTTTACATTTACGGATGATTATAGTCGTTATGGTTATGTTTATTTACTTAAACATAAACATGAGGTCTTTGAAACATTCAAAGTGTTTAAAGCAGAAGTAGAGTTGCAACTTGGAAAGAAGATTAAAGCTCTTCGATCCGATAGAGGTAGTGAATACCTGAGTCAAGAGTTCATAGATTATCTAGCTAAGGAAGGAATTGTCCAGCACCTTAATTCTCCATATACTCTACAACAAAATGGTGCATCTGAGAGAAGAAATCGTACATTGCAAGATATGATACGATCTATGTTTAATCTAACAACTCTTCCCTTCTCATATTGGGATTATGCCTTAGAGTCTGCTGTTCGCATTCTTAATATGGTTCCCACAAAGAAGGTGGATAAGACACCATATGAGTTATGGACTGGAAAAGCTCCTAACTTGTCTTATCTAAAGGTCTGGGGTTGCGAGGCGTATGTTAAACGTGACTCAGCAGATAAACTCCAACAAAGATCTGTGAAGTGCATCTTCGTAGGATACCCAAAGGAAACGATGGGTTACTACTTTTACTACCCGCCAGAAAATAATGTATTCGTTGCAAGATATGGAGATTTCTTGGAAAAGGAACTCATATCTCAAGAATTAAGTGGGAGGGTATATGATCTGGAAGACGATCAGGATGATGCAACACCTTCTGAAAACACTAGCCAACTTCCTGAAGAACCAAATAGTCTGGGTCCTCCACCTGAAGTTGAAGTGGTTCCCATTCGCAGTTCAACAAGGACTGTGAAAGCTCCCGAACGCCTATGTCGTAACGTAGAGTGTGAGGATACTATACTAGGGGATCTTGATGAACCTACTAGTTATAGGGCTGCCATGAATAGTACTGAACAGGGAAAATGGCAAGTTGCTATAAATGGGGAAATGCAATCCATGCATGATAATGAAGTTTGGACTGAAGTAGACCTTCCTCCTGGTGCCAAGGTAGTTGGGAGTAAATGGCTCTACAAGAAAAAGACTGACATGGATGGTGTTGTACACACCTATAAAGCTCGTTTGGTAGCTCAAGGCTATACCCAAACATATGGTGTTGACTACGAGGAGACCTTTTCTCCTGTAGCTGACATTAGGGCTATTAGGATTCTCATAGCTATAGCTGCATACTATGAATATGAGATTTGGCAAATGGATGTCAAAACCGCCTTCTTAAATGGTCGCCTAGATGAGGACATCTATATGGCACAGCCAGAGGGGGTTTGTGAATCCAGAATTTCCAAACCGTGTATGCAAAATTCAAAGATCCATTTATGGATTGAAGCAAGCATCACAACAAATGGAATAAGAGATTTGATAGTGAAATTAAGAAGTTTGGATTCACTCAAAATCTTGACGAGCCATGTGTATATCACAAAGCTAGTGGGAGTGATGTAACTTTCCTTATTTTATATGTCGATGACATATTGATCATGGGAAAAGACATTCCAAGCTTGATTGAAGTCAAGGAATATCTTGGAAAGTGTTTTTCTATGAAAGATTAAGGGGAAGCTGCATTTATTCTGGGAATTAAGATATATAGAGATAGATCTCCGCGATTAATTGGATTAAGCCAAAGTGCTGACAAGGCGAAAAGTGTATCGCTTTTCGGGGGTCATTTAAGCCTTAAATCGTATTTATTTGATCAATTATTACCCTAAATCATTCCTTTTGGCATTTTAGGTACTTTGAAGAGAAATTCTGGAAAAGGAAGTATTTTGGACGTTTTTGGAGCATAAAAGGGAATAATTCGACAAAGTGCTAAAATCTGCTGGAATAGTACTCCAGACGGCGTCAAGCTTGGTTGTGACGCCGTCAAGTCTTGATAAGCCAGAATGAATTAAAGGGGGACGACGTCAAGAAGGCCATCAAAAAACCCTAAGCACGGCGAGGTGACGCCGTCAAGGCTATAACGTGACGCCGTCAGATCTGATTTTCTATATATATTCTCATAATTTTTAGTCATTGTGTGGAACTTTTTAGGGAGAAACCCTAGACGAATTTTATCAGCTTTTTCAAGGTTTTTTACCTTGAGATCTTCCATGTTACATTGAAGATAAGTAATCAATTAATAATTCAATATGTCTATGTGTTGTTTGATTCTATCTTGTTCTTCTCTTTTGTTTAACATGCTAGGCTAGGTTTTCTTTGTGTTTGCTTAGATCTAATGAAACCTAACTATTGATTATTGGTTGAATGGTGTGTTATTGATTGTATTGGATGAATGTTTATCGATGTTAGGCTTAAGAAAACTGGCAGACTTCCAATTGGTAACATGCTTGAACGTCTTAAGAAACATGAACCAAGGTGTACTAAGGTTATTTGATTGTATTTAATGCATGAGCGAATTCTAGTGATCCCATGTTAGGAGCTTCTTAGCCGGCTCGACATAGGAGTGAAGTAGGAGCTTATAGAGTTGGGGAAGTCCGTACACACCCCCACGACCGTTATTAAGGAATACAATCCGTCATCCACGCAATTAATACACACTAATCAATCGGTAAAAGATAGTTAGGGAGTAAGGAAATCTAAGTAAACACACTTCTCTCCATATAGTTTTCACAAACATTTATTTTCTTGTTATTTTATTTTATTTTCATTATTAGTTATTTGGGTTAGTTGACTAGCAACTAATTCCGCCCACTCCTTTAAACCCGAGATTTTTACTTGCTTTCCTAAAAATAATAAAATACAAAAAGAATCTTCCCTCACCCCTAGACCTGTTAGAGTAGCTTTTCAATCCTAACGACACTATTCCCGCAGAGAACGATCAATCCCCCGGTACTTGCCACTACACTATACTACATCGGTCAGGTACACTGCCTGGTGGGGATTGCAAGCTTCTCAAGATCCCTTGAGAAGTAAAACCCTAGTGCGTGGTTGCAATCCCGTGCATCAAAGTTTTTGGCGCCGTTGCCGGGGAATAGTTATTGTTTAGGTTGAATTTTTTTATTTTATTAGGTCTACTCACTAGGTTCCTTTCTAGTGAGATTTTTATTTTATTTTTCTAGGTTTTTCTTTAGTCTATCTTATTTCTTCGTGTCTTTGTTCGTAACCATTAACATCCGCCAACATGGAAGGTGGTAATATCCTTGATCCCAACAACCCACCACCACAACAACCACCCCAACAAAACCAACCTCCTAGAGCCCGTACTTTAGGAGAGTACTTCCGTCCTAGCCACCAAGGCTATTGAAACACCATTGAGCTCACCCAAGGAGCCAATGTGTCTCCCTTGCGATCCGACACCATCCGGTTGGTGCAAAGCGGATGCGCTTTCCATGGACTTCGTTCTGAAGATCCTAATCAACACCTCAAGGAACACCTTGATGTTGAAACTCGAGAGACGACCCGACTGCGTCTTTTTCAATTCTCTCTGCGAGACCATGCTAGTCAATGGCTAGAGCGTCTACCCGCAGGATCCATCACCTCTTGGGATGATCTCACAACTCGTTTCCTTGCTCAGTTTTTCCCACCGGGAAGAACTACCAAGCTTAGGAAGGACATCTTNACCAAGCTAAGGAATGATATCTTGATGTTCCAACAACGTCAAGGCGAAACCCTCTACGAGGCATGGACTCGATTCAAGGACTTACTCCAAAAAGTCCCTCACCATGGTATAGACCTTTGGCTCCAAGTCCAAATCTTCTATGACCATATCAATCTCCCCACGAGGTAAACCATTGACCAAGCGGCCGGTGGTAAGCTACGTGATCTAAGTGCGGAACAATCATGGGATCTCCTAGAAGATCTTGCTCTTTATGACAACGAAAGTTAGAATGATCCCCGTGATTTAAATAAAACGGTCAAGGCAATATCTTTGCCTTCGCACAATTCAAGCACTTCCAACCGTAGGATCATAGAACTTGAAGACCAAGTCAAGTTTCTTATGAAATCCTACGAGGCTCCTAAACCTTCAAGCCAAGTGAACAAAGTCACCTCTTCATACAAATTATGTGATGGTCCTCATGACACTCATGATTGCATGGAACTCCCCAAACAAGCTTTTAAAAAATTCGCATCCTCACGAATCGATAAGACGGGAGATAAGTGGCTCACCACTAATTATGGACCTAGGAATTCCGGAGATAAGTACGAAGTATGGAGGGATAAGCCAAATTTCAGTTGGAACCAAACTCGAAGTGTATCATTCAATGACTCGCCCCTACTCACCTGGTCTGAACATTATCCTCCTCAGAGTACACCTAAGCAACAAAACCACGAAGAAACGTTGCGAAAATTCATTCTTTCCCAAGAAACGCAGCTTTCAAACCTCGAGGATCAATTCAGACAACAGCAAACTGATATGAGTAACAAGGTTAGTAACCTGTTGAGAGATATCAATGACCGCATTGCTGGTAAGTCGGCTTTTGAGTTAACACGAATTGAAGAGATCAAATCTGTCACAATCTCTCACCAAACACCCTCTCCTGTGAAGATCAAGAGCACTAGTAAACTTTTCAAACACATGTCACCAAATGGAAATGAGACTAGGAACACTCATGCCCCCTCTAAACCACTCCATTTCGTAAACACCATTACCACAATACCTTTACCCAAACCCAATGAAGACCAACAATCAATTGGGAATGGGGATGGTAAGATAGAGGAACCTTACAACCCTTCAGAACCACTAGAAAACTCCATCACAAAAGGGACGAGCGATAGGGAGGATTCGGAGGAAGAGTTTGAAAAGCCTCGGGGATCTCTAGGATTACTAGATAGCTCCCTTAAGGAGGAAGTTAAGAAAGTTTAGGAGAGTAAGGAGAGGGAAGTCGAAGAAGTAGACAATGAAAAGGACTACTTCAATAGGTTACCCACTAAGGAAGAACGGGCGTACCATAAGGATTTATTCAATGACCCCTAAACACCATACTTCTTAGGTAACCCAATCATTAAGACGGGCGACCCATCCAATCTCAACATACCATGTAACATAGGTCACTTGCATGTTTGAAAAGCTTACATAGATCTTAAGTCTCCAATAAACATCATGACTAGANGAAGTTAAGAAAGTTTAGGAGAGTAAGGAGAGGGAAGTCGAAGAAGTAGACAATGAAAAGGACTACTTCAATAGGTTACCCACTAAGGAAGAACGGGCGTACCATAAGGATTTATTCAATGACCCCTAAACACCATACTTCTTAGGTAACCCAATCATTAAGACGGGCGACCCATCCAATCTCAACATACCATGTAACATAGGTCACTTGCATGTTTGAAAAGCTTACATAGATCTTAAGTCTCCAATAAACATCATGACTAGAGCCCACTACAATCTAATAATGAAAAAGCACTGGGACTTAGGACATTTCCTAGCACGGGATGGATAAGCAATTTTGTAGGAAGAACTAGGGGACTACATGTCTATATAGGGAATTTCACCTATATCACCGACTTTGTGATTGTTGAGGACATTCACCCGGTAGTAGATGCATGCTTAGCTCAAGTAGTTTTTGGAAAGCCGTTTTTTGAGGCCTCTAAAATGAATTATGACCCATCTCTAGGGATAGTTAGGTTCAAGGACGAGACCGATGATGTAGCTTACCAAATGCCTTATAAGATAGAGCAATACTGACTCTTGTCAAACATCGAGAAGGAGCACAAGCAAGCGGTCTACTATAGGAATGACAAAGATAGAAGTAGAGGAGTAGACTATGTTATGGGTAGGATATTTAGGTTCTAAAAAGAATGCTTGCAACTAGGTCCGGAATATAAGACTAGGATGACCTAGAGGACGTGACCAATGATGGGGTCACGTAATAGAGCCCGACTTTGAGTCTAGCTACAAGACTCGTTAATAAAGAAAAGCGCTTCTTGGGAGACAACTCAAGCTTTGTGTGTTTATTTATTTCTTTGTTTGATTTTATTTGCTTCCGTATGTATGTTTAATTTTTATTGTTATTGATTCATGTCTCTAAATTGTGAAAATGCTTTATTTTGTTTTTAACTTCGTCTTAACTACATATAAAGGTATTTTGCAAAAGATAAGTGTAAGGGAAATCCAAATCGGTTTATAAAAACAAATAAACATGAATCATAACATTATTCAATTGACATACATATTAGTAATTGTTTGAGTCAACTGCTTGTATCGAGTCATAATGATATTTTGCAGGATTTTCAGGAATTAAGTATTGAGTTTTTCCAGAAATTTTCCGGAAACTTAACATGAAAATCTGTCAGATAACTTCTGACAGCGTCAAGCTCCAGGCTGATGCCGTCAAGCTCAATTTTCTAGAATTTTTGAAAGTTTTGTTTTTCTTCCGAAATCATAAAATGCTTTATAAAATCTCTAACTTATAAACTCCAGGAATCTGCAAAATATTCATTCCACAAGCATTATATCCTTATACAGATTTATCCCCGCCGATGTTATGCAGGTTTTCGTGTTTGTTTTCTCAGGTTTAACATATTATTTCGGACAAGAAGATGATTTATATTTCGGAAGGGAAGCTTTGAGCGTTCATTTTCTTGGAAGAAGATCTAACCATTTTACCACTTTATCTACCGATCGAATCTGGGGAGTATTTGATTTCATTCTTTACCTTATTTACTTTTACATCTTGTTATTTGAACATTGGGGACAATGTTCATCTTAAGTGTAAGGGGGGTAAATTACGATACCTTAGATAATGCAATTACGCTTGATTTTTGTTTGTTTAATGGTAGACGTGTAATAAAACTGAGAGAAATACCTGTTAGGGTAATTTTAGTGCCAAATTTAAAATTTTTTACAACATATAGGAGTGAAACTTTGGTCTTAATGAGCGTCTCATGGATAGGAGTTATATGACTAGCACAAAACCTTACCACTAAAAAAAATTTTCCACCCCAAATATGTGAGGTTCGCCCCTAGAATTGGTAGGAAAAGCATTTATGCTATGATGTGTGTACTGGTAGCACTTAGATTCTAGAACTTGTGATAGGACCATCCCGAATCCACAAGTGAGACTACATTCGTGTAGTTAGATTTACTACATGATAAGAGACATTAGGATTAAGCCATGTTTTACACCTGTATTATAATTACATTGACTTCATTGGTCAAGTAATTCTCCCACACCCTTGCGTTGTACCCATTTTTGGTACACGATACCCCTAGTACACCCTCTAGAGCCTATCCTTTTTGTTTCTAGCTTTAAGCATTTTACTTAAAGGAAGAATTTGTTGCACCCCACTTAAATGTACACCCAAATCGCCTTAGCCTACCTTGTATGCACTCACCTTTAGTGCATTATTGTGACAACATTTGTTTAAACCCTTAGTTAATTATCTAATTGATTACATGGTTGCTAAGTCGAGTCATATCCTTGTACATATTGTTTTGGGACGATTGGGACTCATGGGTAAAGTACTAGTGTAATGGAGTAATGGGGAAGAACAAAATTATTACCCCCATATGTGCTAAATATTTTAAAAGTACTCCAAGTGTTTCGATTATCTTAATTCGAGTCATTAGAATAGTTATTTGTAAAGT
>LBNU01036837.1:45180-60179 GCA_014162995.1 Artemisia annua | reverse complement strand
AAAAAAAAAATAGAAGAGAGATTGAGGGTTAAAAATATCAAAGAAAAATCTACACACCTCATAATATTGATCATGGAAAGATCAATGAGATTAGTTCATTTTCATAGACACCTGGTTATAAAAGATATATTTACATCAATTGGCAGAAAGGATCTCATAGTTTCAAAAATGCAAAAATAGTCCTGGATGTTCAAAACTCTATGATTAATTAATCACAATACTAACTTGTTACTTATCATATCATAAATACAGATATTGAGAACATTTTCTGATAACTTTCTGATTATAATTCATGTTATAAAATTCCCTACCATCAATCCAAAATTTAAAATGCGTCCCTAAGGTTAATAAACATATAGTGAAAAATTATTCAACCTCTTCGCCTACCTTGAACTGAATATACAAATATATGGCAACTATACTCCGAGTACATTCGTGAAGAAGTTTGAATAATTACACAACAGGTCATTCAGTTTCGCATAAATAATTACACTAACTCTTTGTCCTATGACTATAAATCCCTACAAAATACGGACTCCAGTCATGTTAAGTTATAAAACTATAATCTTAGCCATTTATCTTTCTTTTTTCTCTGGCTCCTAAAACCACAAGCCAAACCAACATTTAAAATTATATAACCCTCCCTGCTTACCGGCGTTCCACCTAGCTTGCAACTACCACACTCTTTAGCTTGCCGTTACCCACCTGCTTATCCTCTCCACTCACTATGCCATACACTCACGATCAGAAACTAAAACATCATTAATCCTCTAAACACGCAACAATCAGAGATACCCACAATTGTGTGACTAAATAGTCAAAAAACAGATTTTCACTTAAATTCACATTCAATAGAGCTAGAGATCTAAAATTGGTAAGTACATGATGGCTAAGGACTGTTACAGTGGGACCTAAATATTGATATAAGCAGAAGGTGCTTGTGGTCTCCAATTGAACAGCCTAATATCTAAAAAACTAACAACCAAGAAAAAGATACAGAAAAGACAACGAAAGCAGAAACAGATTCTAGTTTAAATTAAGTCTTATATCGCTACTCAATCCGACAAATATTAATATTTTGTACCCATTAATGTAATATTCTCTATATTTTAATTAATCGTACAAGCATTTCGATATATCATACATCTACTTGAAAAATCTATAATTATACATTCTCAAGATACTTTAATTTCAGTCTTTGCTTTATATACCTCATAATCATTTATCAGCATTATTGATTAATGTCTATATCATAGTGTGAAAACCTTGAATTGCTGAGATTGTCAAATTCTGTTAACTTTCATAGGTACTAGAATAAACTTCTACCAATAGACTCCTAGACGACTTTTTAAAGTATTTTATTATTAATAAACATAATATAACATACATTTATTTAGTTTTATTTTCATTTTTTTTACCTATATTAACATTCAATCATTTTACGAAACTATTAATCATAATAACTATTTTTATAAATTTCATCTTATATTTTATCTTTCTTTATTCTCTCTTACCTTTTTTTTTTTTTTTAGAAAACCCTTACACAAAACAGTTTATCATTAAAGCAAAAATACCCAATCAAACCATCCAAAATTCCCACTCAGTAAAATATTATCAAACCGTTCCTGAGTTCTGATGCTACTCTAAATCTCGGAGCCGCAACTGGGTGTATTATCCATGCAGAAACATATGCCCCTTAATAAGGGATCTCCCTGTATCGCAATATACAGTAGAGAAGGTCTATAGGTGTTAAAAAGTGGTTTCCTATTTCAGGATAATCTAGCTGGAGACAACTTGCTAAAACCATTTCTCTGACTTATCTAGGCACTTCGGATATCTCTAGAGCCTTTAATCTTTGACTAATTCTACTGCTCTTCAGTCTTCTATCATAGTCTGTTGCTCTCTAGTAAATAGTTTGAATAAAATTACTAATATCTCATGGTCTTGATCTATGATTAATCTTATCACGCTCATGACTTATTATCAGTAAACTCTCATATCCTCTACACTGAACTGTAAATTGTGGATTTTGCAATTCTTCCAAGTGTTCTTCGATTACATGTTATATAGAATCATTAGTTATCATCACGCTCGCTCGTTATACATACTGCTCTAAATTATAATAAGTAATTAAAGACTAGTCATAAGAGAAATAAAAAGATTTGTTGTTCAACCATCTTTGCGCTTCTCAGACATTTGACGAACTCCACAATACCACTTTCTAATCAGATAAGAAGATCCTCGTTATAGAGAATTTGTGTCATAACGATTTCATTTCTAGTGTTAGTTGTTTGTGTTTTCTTGTATTTCATGTTCTTAGTCTATTAGTCTCATCATATAAGATCATAAATCCAGGTGGTCATTTGATAAAAAGTCAAAATCACTTTAAATCAAATTTCATGAACTCGTGGTTTGGTGTTGTGTGTCTAATCCATATTTTGTGTACTAAAGTTGTTTGATTGATCTTAACACTAGCTTATTCTATCCTCAAACACTTATCAGCTGATAACAATCAAGAATCAGAGTTCATAAAAGGTCAACTCTTCAAAGTTCCTTGAAAGTCCAAGAATTTCATGCTGCAGTATTTTGAATAAAAACGTAAGAATTTTGTCTAGCTTTGTTATGTAGTTCTTGATTAGTGCTTTTGATTTTGAAACTTTAGTTGCTTATCTTTCGTGTGATTTTTTGTTGACATTTTTTTGCTTTCTTAGTGCTTATTTAGACCTTTCTTTTAGGTTAATTTTCAAAATAGTGCCTGCACCCAGTTTTCTAGCAGATTCATAAGCTCTCTAGAAGCTTATTACTCACTTGGCTTATTTCTTTTCTTGGTTTTTTGGAAAGCAAGGCAAGTGAACTGTTAGTTGAATGCCTATTTTTTCGTTCTAGCTTATTCTAGTCAGGGCTGCATAACCCATTTGACTTGCTTTTTTTCTGTGAAATTTGTTTACAGTGCTGGCGTTAACAACGCCTATTTTCTCAAGCTTGTGCGAGCATTATTTTGTGACCTTTACTATGTGTTTTAGCTTTTTGAGAGCTAAGCAAGCTATATCTAATAAGCCAGTGCTTATTTTTTTAGTTTCTCTTATTCTGGTAGGGTGCTAAGCATCTTTGTTTGTTCTTTTCTTGTGTAGTGATTTAACGTACTCAGTATTTTCACCAATCTTCTAAGCCTCTCCACAGCTCAATATTGCGCATAAAGCTCTGCTTACTTGGCTTATTGTAGCTGCAGGTGTGGCTTCAGTATCCAAAAGTCCTTTTTTGATATTCAGAACTTACTCTGTGGGTCTACATCTGAGCTAGAAATAAGCCCTTTAGGCTGATTTTTGACTGTGTAAGCCTTGAAGTAGCTATTGGCTTATTCCCAAGCTATTCAGGTGCCTAATCATTGATCACTCTTTGCTCTTTTCCAGTTCCTTAGCTAGCTGACATACTATTTTATCTTTTGTTTTCAGATTCAGCGTTATTCAAGCTCCTTCTAGCCAAAAGCGCGGTCACACGTGTTGGCTCTGAAGGGCTCATCTTCAGCTTATTTTTAAGCTTGGTAAAAAGTGTTTTCATAAAAGTGTCCTATTTCATCATATTAAACAGTCTCAAACAGAAAGCTTCCACAAATACACTCACATTTATTATAAAAGTGATAACCTTCTAGTTTAATATATTGTTGTTTTTCTTAATTTATTTTCTCTTTTTAAATTAAGGCTTACATAATAACCTGTTTTATAATTTTTAAATTAGTTTCGTCACTTAGGTATTTTGTAATTTTCCAAATTTATTTTTCTTTTTAATATTTATAAGATTATATTAAGTTAAATTAGTAATTAATTAAAACTGTTAAAGGTACTTAATTCTGTAATAATTTGTTAAACAAGTAGTATAGTTTTTATATTTTTCTAGTTCTACTACATAATTTAGAACGTTGTTAGTATTTTTCTAGAATTTTACTTTTTATTTACTAATTATTAGAGTTTAAGTTTATTTAACACAGCTTTTAATTAGAAAACCAAAAAAATTAGAATAGCTGTTTAGTCAATTAATATTTTTCATTTTTATAATTTTTCTAACTTTGTCACATTAAGTGGAATCTGTACAAATTAATTTGTAATTTCACTTTTCTTTTCCTAATTTTCTCTTTTAAATTGTTTATTTAGTTTTAATAACTAATTAGGTTTTTTAATTATAAAGATCATAAAAGACAAATATTTTTTTTAATTTTCAAGTAATTTAAGTCATTTTAGTTTTTTTTAGAAAATAATTTGTAATTTTCTAAGTTAATTTGTGATTAGGAAATCTTTTAGATTAAGTTTAAATATTTGTTAAGTATAATTAGTTAAATTAAATTAATATTAAGAATATATAATATTATTAAAATATTTTCTTTTAGATTTTAATTTTCTTTAATATTAAAAGTTTCAAAATTTCATTTTTCACCCCGAAGTTTGGAACTTGTCATTTTTCAGTCCTGTAATTTGGAAATTGCAATTTTTAGTCCCTGTACTTTCATCATCATCATTTTTAAGTTTAGTTTCTATTTTTATCTTTTTTTTTTAATTTGCATTTAAGTCGCTTAAATCACTAGATTTTTCACCTTAGTTATAGTGATTGATTTTTGTCTACAACACAACACCATATTCTATTCAACATTCTTTTGACTCAGGAATCTTTTTCATTCACAGGATATCACACCCAGGGAACCATAACGAACCCGGGGAATCATTGTATTCTCCAGGATACATTTTGAATTGAGTCTCCAGCAGTTTGACTTTCTGTTGACCAACCCTTGGTTGACGGATAAGCTGACCGTTTGGGGACCGATCAAGTCAAACTTGTAAGTGCCGGTATGCTCATACCAACATCTACAAGGAGTCGTCAGAGTTTTCAACCATGAAGATCTACTCAACAAAGATGTATGGGCATGTTGGAAAGGCGTAATCACACCAAAAGACAAAGAAGTCGACGATTGATGCGATTGGCTGAGTCCTCTTCGAGACACGTTTACATCACTGGTTAGACCAGCTTGAAATTATTACCCGGCCAGGACTAGTCTTTTCGATTCATGACTTTTCAAGTTTCGTCAATTCATGAGTCAAATTCTGAGTCATTAGCAATTTACGGTTTTTACTTGAATTTGTAAAAACCCGCGAAAGACTCTAAGCCACTTGCTCCCCCTCAATATGTGCCCATTGATTGAATCAGTTTTGAAAAATTTTGGCACATACGGGTGAGCTTGCAAAAGAGATCATTTATTCATCATTTTAAATCACTTGCTCCCCCTTAATATGTGCTTTGATTATCCAAAAACATTAACATTTTAGCACACAAGGGAGCGTTCTCGAAAGTCCACAAATATACTTTATGAGTCCAAAAACATCACTTTTAAATCAGTTTTTATATTTAAATCACATTCTCTCCCCGGATCATAAAATTTCAAATCTTTTGAGATTTTGTGATCCCAATTGATTTAAATGATTTTCAAAAAAGCTTTGGAGAGACATGTGGCAAGATTTTAAATGTTTACTGATTATGAGACACCTTTTGAGTTTTCATTGTGGCTGGTGCACAAAGTTTTTAAAGGTGCAGAAATTTTGAGCACATACGCTCCCCCTCAATTAATGACCCGTTTTTCCATTTTAACGTTTAGTAGCCATTAATGTGAGTGGTAACGTATACGAGAAAATTTAAGACCAATGGCCACCTTGTACACCACAAAATCTCTTTTGAAGAATTTTTAGAAGAAAGAGATTTTGGGAAAAGAAGACTTCTCTTCTTTTACTAGAAAGGCTGCACTGAAGTGTACAACTTTTCGGATAATCCGCATACAGCGAAAACATGGTAACGTGTTTTTACACGGATTTTGAAAACCGGGTTGCTATCTGAAGTAATAGCAAACCATAGTTATGTGCGGGTTACAGTCTGAAGTAACTGCAAACCATAATATGAGTGCGGGTTGCAGTCTGAAGTAACTGCAAGCCATATAGGCATGTTTTGAAAACATTTTGAACTTCTTACGATGCAAGAAGACATGCCTAAGAAACAAACTATTTTTGGTATTTTCTGAGTTTTTCTGATTTTTATGGTTTTTATAGGTTTTATATTTTTGTATTTTTCTTTTCTGGGTTTTAAAATATATAAAAGGATACAAATTAGTTTAAGAAGATGTTGACCTCAAGTCCGAAAATAGGAGATCGGTCTGCATGTTGTAGAAGTCAGTAGTCAACATCTCTTAAACTTTCTCCACCAAAGCTTTCGAGGCTCCTGAATAATCTTCTGAACTTGTGATTGCCATGATGTAATCTTAAACGGGATTTTACAACTCTTGTGACTTAAACCGAGAGATCGATTCTCTCCCGGGATTTTACTAAAGTCAACAAAAGAAACCGAAAGATGTGATAAGCGAGTCAAACTTAGAGTGAGATCTTGGATAAGTCACAATTAGCACTGAGTGTCTAGTCGTGACGAGTCAAGTTACAATAGATCCGATCATAATAAGTCAAGTTGTAAATGTTTAAACTCACAACGTCAAATTACCATCAGACTATTCGAAACGTCTCAAGTCACAACAATTCACCAAGTACAGGTTGATAACAAATCACTAGACTCTCACAGCTGAGTTAATCACTAGGCACCATCAAATCGTGAATTATGAAGCTTTGGTAGCTTAACAGCGTATCATCTCACGCTTGAATAGTTCTTCTCATCTTTCTTCCAGCTGAAGGCTGAAGTAATGCGTACCAAAAGTATCCAGAGACCACTTCCCCCAAGTAGTTGAAGTGATGCCATCACTCTCATTATATGAAGCTCAAACACCCGAAGCACACTTGTACCTCTTTTATCAACAGAAACTGTTTCTTACATCTCTTCCCCCACATAATTGGAATAATACACCAAAAGAACGAGTTAGAATACCGATCTTCTCTGCGGGGAATAACTTCAATTAGGAAGAAGTATAAAGCTCATCACGTGTACTCATTGTGCATTCCGATGTATATCTCCTTCCCTTTTGCTGGTATTGATACTTCAGAATCAGCAACACATTTTTCACCCATATACTTGACATCTTGTGAAAAGAACAAAATAAGCTCAAATGTATCCTGTGAGAATCAACTTGCTGAAGAGCAATGTGAGCACATCTGATTAGGGAATAACTCATACTATATCACTCCCCCCCAATTAGTGCTCTCCCCCAAACTGACAATCTTACAGATGAATGCCTTGAGTACGAAGAAGTCTTTTGATAATTAAATGCATACCGTCTTTGGTCTTCTAACACATAGCAGAGAATGTAGAACAGACTGTAGACTCGACCTTCTTCAATGTTGTCCAGTTGGGGAATAGGATATCAACATCTTTATCTCACCAAATGTATTCCAGTTATGTTATATATGCCAAAATCAGCCCAAAATATATATACACATATACCCATCGAAAGAAGAAACGATAACACCAAAGTAACATGTTGAAGCTCAGATCCTCTTGAATTTGTTGTCTGATGTTGATGAAGGCAGAAGAAGACAGGAGAAGGATATAGAATCATCCAACATCAGACAACAATCACCTCGATGTACACATTTCTCTCCCCTGCTGATTCTGATTAATCGGAATCAGCATAATGATGTGTACGTGTAGCAATAACTGGAAGCCCTTCATCACTAATAATATAAGCCCGTGAGAAGATGTCGATAACTCTCACAAGTCCTAAACTGAAGTATTCAGGAGTCATGAGATGATGACTAATTGAGTTTGCTCCCCCTCAATTAGGCCATCGTATGTAAAGGACCTCTTCAAGAACTTGTGAAGTCACTGAATCGGCTCCCCCTCAAACTGATCATTTCCTTTTATAGATGCCATACTTTAACGTTATGATCACGTTTGAGGGTCTTGATATTAACCATCTTCTTCTTTATCTGAATCACTCAATCAACTGGAGTACTAAATGATAACACCAAGTTCGAATCCCATAAGTGACAATAGGACTCGAATAAAGTAACAAACCACGGAATATTTCGGAGTGGTAGACACCAATCTCCCCAATATGAATAATTAAGCTCGATCCCTTCGTGATTTATAACCCCAGTATACACATTTCTCCTCCCGTGAAATAAAAGACCACACGCCAATTCTCCCCCTCAAAAATGGCATGTAATGACATTTTTGCCATAGTTGAGATTCCGTGATTGTTGAAATTTATCAGATGCAGCATAAATAAGTGTGTAGCACCGACAACTACTGCGAAGAAGATGTTGATTAAGACACTCTTGAAGCAACCCCTTTTTTTGTCACCTCATCAATGGTTTAGCAAGTGAAGAATTCAATAAAGCACGTAGTATGCCTAAACCACCCGATGAAATGTGTTAAGCCTTAGAGGGAGAGAGTTTCTGCGTACAAGAGTCGAATGACCATTTTACAAACATCATCAACATGTGGTTTCTTCACCCTTTCCCTTCTCCCCCTCAAAAATTGCATATGCCTGTTTGCAACTTTTGATTGAATAAGTGAAGCACAACAAAAAAATATAAGTCAATGTATGTTGATCCACTTGATCACTGTACGAACATGGGAAAAGCATGAAGCTTGTTGATGCGAATGGTCATAAATAAGAAGATTTCTCTTCTTCCCAAGATAAGGCGCACTGAAACGTATACCTTTCTTTTATATGAGGAACGGAGCCTGAAGTGTTGTCAGCAGACGCCATTATGTTGAAGAACGAGGCTTGAACAGTTGTGTTCAAACGTCATCTCTCTCTTTTCTACTTCTCTCAGCTAACTCGTTACCAATCCCATTATCATTCAGTCGGCTTTTTGTCGTGACTACTGATGGAGAAAAACCCAATATGATGAACTTGAGACTGAAGTAAAATAACCCAAACTTGTGACTTAAACTTGCATTAATGTGTGACTGAGAGCGGTGTAGAGAGTTCGTGCAACTTCAAATCCCCAAGTACTCTATACTCTTCAACCAACCAACCATCAAGTATAAGACATACATCACCTCTTGAATATCCACAACTTCGTGTGACATTGAGCACTACAACGTAACTCCTTAAAATGATAGTTATTTTGTGGTAATAGAGAGGGAGAAACACAAAAAAATAACTAGATATCCAAGTCTTCGTCATAGTAATTGTTGAAAGCTCGAACAAGGATCTCGAAGAATCTTCATCCAACCACCCCTAAACTGAAGTATTCAGGAGTCATGAGATGATGACTAATTGAGTTAGCTCCCCCTCAATTAGGCCATCGTATGTAAAGGACCTCTTCAAGAACTTGTGAAGTCACTGGATCGGCTCCCCCTCAAACTGATCATTTCCTTTTATAGATGCCATACATTAACGTTATGATCACGTTTGAGGGTCTTGATATTAACCATCTTCTTCTTTATCTGAATCACTCAATCAACTGGAGTACTAAATGATAACACCAAGTTCGAATCCCATAAGTGACAATAGGACTCGAATAGAGTAACAAACCATGGAATATTTCGGAGTGGTAGACACCAATCTCCCCAATATGAATAATTAAGCTCGATCCCTTCGTGATTTATAACCCCAGTATACACATTTCTCCTCCCGCGAAATAAAAGACCACACGCCAATTCTCCCCCTCAAAAATGGCATGTAATGACATTTTTGCCATAGTTGAGATTCCGTGATTGTTGAAATTTATCAGATGCAGCATAAATAAGTGTGTAGCACCGACAACTACTGCGAAGAAGATGTTGATTAAGACACTCTTGAAGCAACCCCTTTTTTTGTCACCTCATCAATGGTTTAGCAAGTGAAGAATTCAATAAAGCACGTAGTATGCCTAAACCACCCGATGAAATGTGTTAAGCCTTAGAGGGAGAGAGTTTCTGCGTACAAGAGTCGAATGACCATTTTACAAACATCATCAACATGTGGTTTCTTCACCCTTTCCCTTCTCCCCCTCAAAAATTGCATATGCCTGTTTGCAACTTTTGATTGAATAAGTGAAGCACAAAAAAAAAATATAAGTCAATGTATGTTGATCCACTTGATCACTGTACGAACATGGGAAAAGCATGAAGCTTGTTGATGCGAATGGTCATAAATAAGAAGATTTCTCTTCTTCCCAAGATAAGGCGCACTGAAACGTACACCTTTCTTTTATATGAGGAACGAGGCCTGAAGTGTTGTCAGCAGACACCATTATGTTGAAGAACAAGGCTTGAACAGTTGTGTTCAAACGTCATCTCTCTCTTTTCTACTTCTCTCAGCTAACTCGTTACCAATCCCATTATCATTCAGTCGGCTTTTTGTCGTGACTACTGATGGAGAAAAACCCAATATGATGAACTTGAGACTAAAGTAAAATAACCCAAACTTGTGACTTAAACTTGCATTAATGTGTGACTGAGAGCGGTGTAGAGAGTTCGTGCAACTTCAAATCCCCAAGTACTCTATACTCTTCAACCAACCAACCATCAAGTATAAGACGTACATCACCTCTTGAATATCCACAACTTCGTGTGACATTGAGCACTACAACGTAACTCCTTAAAATGATAGTTATTTTGTGGTAATAGAGAGGGAGAAACACAAAAAAATAACTAGATATCCAAGTCTTTGTCATAGTAATTGTTGAAAGCTCGAACAAGGATCTCGAAGAATCTTCATCCAACCACCCCCGATATCTTCAGATACTAAGTGCTCACAACCGTGAAATATCACTTCAACCACAAATAAATAATAATGAATTAACTCCGTAGTCGCAACTTGTTGTTAAAATGCCCAAATCTAGCCTTTTGATGTTTAAAGTGAACTTTGATAATGGTTTTATCCCGATCTTCTCAAAAGCGTATAACCCCATAAAACTTTGTTATAATCCAAAATGCCATGAGGTATGTCAGAACAACATCCAATACATGAAGTACACACTTTATCCCTTCTTCACAGTTGAGGCCGTAGCACAAGAATCAATTCAGATCCGAAACTACACTTTTCTTTCTCCAGGATAGTTTCATCATCACGGGATTTTACAAATCTATGATTTAAACCGAGAAATAAATTCTTTCGCGGGATTTTACAAAACCAAGAAGAAACCGTGAGATAATGATTAATAGAATGTGTTATGAGAAACTTGGTTCTGGTGAATAGCTGTTTGGGGAGACATGCAAGAGCTCGGCAACAATTCTTCTCATATATGTAGAATACTTCACAAACCATACTAAGAAAAGTAGAATATCATCAAAGTACACGTTTCTCCCCCATGATGGTTTTGAACTTTCAGAAGCATCATTGACGTGTACGACCATATACCCGAGAAGCTCTTGTGAAGTTTTATTGACATTTTGTAGCACCAAATATCCCATGAGAATTGCTGATTACATCTCAACCTTTGAGCTTTTTGGCAAACAACCCAACCTCGTATTCTGTTGGCTATAACAGTGACCACTTGTTGAACTAACCATGTACCACGATCTCAAGATGACGTATATTACACAAGTCCTTGAACTTATACTTGTGCTAAATGCGCGACTCAAAACGATGTACACCATATGCCACTACAACAAGCATATATGAGTATCCACCCACTTGAACTATCCTCAACTACGTGAGACACATAAAGTGATAGTTACTTTGTGTATATGGAGAAGAGACACAAAATTAACTAGATAGTCAAGTCTTCATCACTAACAATAAATGCTCAAACAAGTTATCTTCGTGCAGTAGAAAGAAAGAAGCGAAGATACTTAAGCGCACAAACTTGTGAAATACAACCTCATTACCAATCCCGTAATATATAGTATAAATCCCCGTAGTCACATAAGTGTTCCAATTTCTCAAAACTAGCCTTTGCGTTTCCAAGAATTAACCTTTGAGATACACGCCCCGTAGTAACTTTTGTGATATGCCAAAAAGATTTAACCACAGTGACTCTTGTACCATAATAACCAACACTTTCGAACCCCAAAAATACCATGTAACCACTAATGTACCAAAAAGTTAGCTTAGGATTTTCAGCTCAAAAATATTATACGACAACACTCAACCCCCAACTTGAACCAGACTAAATAATAAACGAGTGAATATCCAGCCCAATTGAAAGGATTAAACCATGAAGCCCAAGGAAAATTATACTTGATCCAAACCATTGCCCTAATATCATGTGGGTATAAAAGTCTACAACCCTAATCACTCGTCATAACCCTAATCATAAACATCCGCCACTCTCCTTTTTCTTCTCTCTCAAATCAACATCATTCACCCCTTCAAAGTTATTACACCAACTAATCTAATCTCATCCTTCTGACATCTCATCTCCATCAACGCATAATAATTCGAATCAAACACCAAACAAGGCACCCCTTTTCTTGATTCAATAATATTATGATCGATCACCTCAAGAAGACTTGAAGACTTTGATACAGTAATCCAGGTAGGTATCACTTTACGTTTTGTGTTCCAATCAACGAAACAAAGAGGCATAATAACATGATTTTTATTGTGTGCTCTTTATATTCGGATATTTGATGAAGCTTTCTCTTCAAAAAATTGATCTATGATGTGTCTTCTCTTATGGTGCCAATCTTTGGACGTGTGTTTGAATTCCAAACAAGAGAAAGACTGTGATCAGTATGCTTTTGGATCTATGATGTGGTGTTCAACAAAAATCTTTGAAAGATGTGGAATAACGTTGAACAATCTGAGATCTTTGTTGTTATTCTTTTGATTGAGTCTCAACGAATTGAAGAAAGAAGATAACATGCTTGTTATATTACTGATCTCAAATTGATTTGGAAGAATATAGATCGATGATGATACCCTCTTGTTGTTTTTGTCTTTGGACGAACCATGATTACATAAAGAGGAGTCTGAGATCATTCTTGTTAGTTGTTGATTCAGTCTTTTGGTTCATCGAAACAAAGACGGATGATAACAAGATTGTTATTGTCCTTTTACTTTTACAGTTTTAAAAAAAACCGAGCCTTGCTCTTCACAGATCCGTGATGAATATGTTCACACCTATAAGGTCTTGAAAGATCTTTGACAAATGTTTGAACAAACTGAGATCTCTATTAATCGTTTATGCTTCGAGTCTTAGATTTGTAAAATTGGTGATGGAGGTTTGGATTGTGAGTCATGTTAGTTGACTGTGAGGTATGTGGATTAAGAGTGTAGGATAGGTATAGGATTGAAAGAGTTGGTTTAGTTGTAGGTTTGGTACCTGTTACTCTTTTTGGATAGTGTAGATTTATTTTGAATGCAAGCTTATTTTGATGTCTTATTTGTAGCTTATTTTCGTGTCTTAAATCTTTCCTTTAATCTTTACAAGCTTTTCTTTTAATCTTTTCTACAAGCTTTTATTATTTTCTTTGTCAACTTTGCATGTTTTTTGTTTCAAGTGAAAAGATATACAAATAAGCTAGGCTTCCAAAAGAAGCCGTGGCTTGTTTGCTTATTTTTGAGCTTATTTTAGTATCTTTACGTTTTTATTTACCAAATTTTTACAAGTCTTATTTATTTTTTTATTAAAATTTGTGTTTCGTTAAAAGTATTAAAAGTTCAGTATATTTTTTTTAGGGTTTAGTAGCGAGTTTGGTATTCTAAAGATACTAGCGAGTATGGTTGTTTCTCATAAGTCTAGCGAGTATGGTGAATAAGAAAATCCTAGCGAGTATGGTGAAATAAGAAAACACTAGCGAGTATGGAATTGAAATTGCTAGCGAGTTTCGTCTTTGGCTAGCCTAGCGAGTTTGTTCTCTTAATTTGGTAGCGAGTATCATTTATTTCCATGTCTTAGCGAGTTTCATTTTTATTTCAGTTAGCGAGTTTAATTTTTATTTTTGTCAACTTTATTTTAGTCCAAGTTTATTTTGAGTCGTGTCTAGTTTTCTCCTCTTCTTTTCTTATTTCTTTTTCAAGCCAAGCTAGGCTTTTATTTCCCCTCATCGTTTATCGAGTGNATTTAAGGTTATTGTCAACTTCATCTCTTCATCATCTATCTTTCTTATTATTCATTTTTGTTAACCTTGCAAACGGTAACCGCTGCCTCAAAGAAATTTTGGGCAGCGTTTGGCTTAGGCAAGCCTTACAAAGAAAGTAACCGCTATATGAGGTAACCGCTGGTAATGAGGTAACCACTGGTTTTTAATTAACCTCTGGACACACAGAGTTAACCGCTGAACCCAGAAAACAACAAAAAAATAGCTATAGTACTTTTTGTCATTTTGATATGAAAACAGGTAACCGCTGCCAAGAACCGCTGTTTTGATCAAGTTAACCGCCACTAACAGGTACCCGCTGCAAACAAAAGTAATCGCTGCAACCACTTTAACCGCTGAACTGACAAAGTCGTCCTTTTTTTTTTATTTATCCCCACTATCCAAAAGCGAGAAAACAGTAACCGCTAATAAGAAAAGAAACTGACCGCTATCAAGAACTTGAATACCAGGACAAAGAAAAAGGACACTTTTGTGCAGTTTATATAATATATAGCTTGTAGGCCACAAAGACTTCTAAACCAATAAATAATACTTAAACTTTTATTACTCAAAACAACCCAAAGTGAAATCAATAAGAAATCAGAAAAGGAATATGTAACACTGCCGAATCACCAAACCAGTCAACTAAAACAAACCGAATCACAAAAGTACCAACTTAACGCAACAAACGAGCCACAACCAAAAACAAACAGTGGTGAAGGTAATGAAAATGAGAAGAACAAACACTATACGAACCACTAGAATAAACCACAAGACCAAGAATAAATCCGATAAAAACCAAGTCCTAAGATGAAACCTTGGCTCTTGATACCAATTGTAAGATCATAAATATGGTTGAATCATGTTAGTCGGGAGGTCTTGGGTGATGGAAGAAGATCTTGGCCATTGTTGTTTTAGAAGAAGTTTAGAGAGAGAAAGTAGAGAGGAGATGAAGCCTAGAGAGAGAGAGTGAAACCAAAAAAAAGAAAAATAGATTGAGAAGGCTTACCCTCTCCAAGGATGGAGAGGGGTTTATATACATGAGTTTTGCCACTTAGGGC
>LBNU01036837.1:10268-35510 GCA_014162995.1 Artemisia annua | reverse complement strand
GGTTTTGGACATTTTGGTTTTGATTAAAACCAGGTGGTCCAGGGTAGTGGTTAGGACAATACTCGGGTCCATCTGAGGATGGTATTGGTTACCTCCTTGATTGGAAGGACCAGCTATCGCATGAGCTTCAAACGGGTTACCATCGGTGGCCATACAATTGTAATATGCGTGAGGGCCACCACATGTAACACAGACTTCCACTTTTTTAACTTCAGCAGGAGAAGAAGTTTGAGTGAAAGAGACTTTCTTTTGGTTAGATAGAACCAAAGCTTGAATGGCTTCCGTGAGCTTGTCAATCTTAGCATCGGTGCTAGATTGACTCACGGGCGATGAAGAAGAAGGACCAACACTCACTTGGGAAACAACCGGCTTGCTTCGTGTAGTGCGGACCTTAGACTTGTTCTCGATGATCGCTAAAGCTTCTTTTGTTGTTTTGCTCAGGAAATTACCTCCCGGGGAGGCATTAAGAGAATCCTGATCAGCTTGGCTCACACCATTATAGAAAGTATCGAGTTGCATCAACTCGGAGAAACCATGATGAGGACATTTGCGAAGCAATTCTTTGAAACGATCCCACGATTCACTAAATGATTCATCAAATTTCTGAGTGAACTTGATGATCTCATTTTTAAGACTCGTGGTCTTGGAAGGGGGATAGAATTCATTCACAAATTTCTTAACCAAATCCTCCCATGTTTCAATCGACTGAGGGGGTTGTTTTTCAAGCCAAATCCGGGCTTGCCCCTCGAGGGAGAATGGGAAGAGAAGAAGTTTGATTGCATCCGAAGGGACATTCTTGTATTTGATGGTAGATGTGATCTTGTTAAACCATCGAATGTGAGCATGAGGATCGTCCCTCTCAAAACCATAGAATTGACTTGAGGTTACAAGATTAAGTAACCCGGTTTTGAGCTCAAAACTATCAGCCACGATGGCTGGAACAACAATGGCATCTCCATAACCCTTGATGGGTGCTTGGAGAAGCTCATTCATAGGAAGATCTGCCATGATGACAGAAGTTGTGGAAACAGTGCTGATCTCAGATCCGACTGTTGGTGCTGAACGTCTACGGTGTCTTTGAGGAATTCTTACAAGCTCGCGTAATGGGCTCGTAGACCTAGAAGAACGAGTGCGCATGCACTAGGAACAAAACCAATCAAAACAAAATCGAGGCAAAACGACAGTGAACTTAAACCTATAATCACAAATGAATGGCTTCTTTAGAAAAGGTACACCACTCACAAGGATACAATGGCAAGTTTTAATCTTTTGTTTGGGAACTTATTAATGCTCACACCCCCAGTTGGTAGGTGTTCTGTCTTGGTTTGTGACGGTTTATTTTTATGTAATTATTATTCACTAGAAAAAGGAGAATGTTTTTGGGTTTTTGTATGAGTGAAAAACTTTGGGAATTATTTTTGGTGTCGTTCCGTTATCCAAAATCGTATTTCTTTAAGAATCACCTTAAAAGAAATCCGATATAGAAAACGTTACGATTTGTTTTGTTTGTTTTTAGATTTTTTTGGTGTTGTTAACACTTTAGGAAAAGTGTTAATGACTTTTTTTATGTTTTTGATTTAAAATTTACAAAAGTGATGGAATTTTTATAGTGATGATGGTGAAAAACCACTAATCTCTAAGACGCTGCAAATACGCGCACACCTCCCCGGCAGCGGTGCCAAAATTTGATTGGCCTCAAACGGTCAACCAGGGAATACAGAATATCCCTGGGTCGTTATGTCCCGACGAGGTGTGAATGGTATTTAAACGTGCTTGTGATCGGGTGATTTAACAGGAAGATCAGGATTCTTCGATTATTATGATTACACTAAGAGATTATAATTGAGAATAGCTTAAAAACACTATATGAACAATTACTGATGATCAGATAACCAAGAAACGTGATTTAAATCTAAAAACGCGCGTTTGAATTTAAAATAAACGCAAGCGCGCAAAATAAAAAGTGAAACGGGAGCAAATAAAGTCCTACAAATNNAAAAGAAAGGATACATTCTTTGTATTTGATGGTGATGTGATCTTGTTAAACCTCGAATGCGAGCATGAGGATCGTCCCTCTCAAAAACCATAGATTGACTGGTTAACAGATTAAGTAACCCGCGTTTTGAGCTCAAAACTATCAGCCACGATGGTTGAACCACAAATGCATCTCCGTAACCTTGCGATGGGGTGCTTGAGAAGCTCATTCATAGGGAAGATCTGCCATGATTGACAGAAGTTGTGGGAAACCAGTGGCTGGATTCAGATCCGTGACTTGTTGTTGCTTGAACGTCTTACGGTGGTCTTCTCCGAGGAAATTCTTACCAAGCTCGCGTAAGGGCCGTTAGTAGACCTAGAAGAACGGTGGCGCATGACTAGACACAAAACCAAATCAAAACAAAAATCGAGGCACAAACGACAGTGAACCTTAACCTAAAATCACAAAATGAATGCTTCTTAGATAAAGGGTACACCACTCCCAAAGGGAATAAATGGGCCAAAAGTTTCCAAATCTTTTGTTTGGGAACTTATTAATGTTCACACCCCCAGTTGGTAGGTGTTCTGTCTTGGTTTGCGACGGTTTATTTTTATGTAATTATTATTCACAAGAAAAAGGAGAATGTTTTTGGGTTTTTGTGTGTGAGTGAAAAACTTTGGGAATTATTTTTGGTGTCGTTCCGTTATCCAAAATCGTATTTCTTTAAGAATCACTTTAAAAGAAATCTGATATAGAAAACGTTACGATCTGTTTTGTTTGTTTTTTATTTTTTTTGGTGTTGTTAATACTTTAGGAAAAGTGTTAATGACTTTTTTTTTGTTTTTGATTTAAAATTTACAAAAGTGATGGAATTTTTACAGTGATGATGGTGAAAAACCACTAATCTCTAAGACGCTGCAAATACGCGCACACCTCCCCGGCAGCGGCGCCAAAATTTGATTGGCCTCAAACGGTCAACCAATATTGACCAAGGAATGGTCAACAAGAGTCAGACTATTGAGCCAATACTAAACCAAGGAGTATAGAATATTCCCGGGTCGTTATGTCCCGACGAGGTGTGAATGGTATTTAAACGTGCTTGTGATCGGGTGATTTAACAGAAAGATCAGGATTTTGATTATTATGATTACACTAAGAGATGATGATTGAGAATAGCTTAAAAACACTATATGAACAATTACTGATAATCAGATAACCTAAAAACGTGATTTAAATCTAAAAACGCGCGTTTTAATTTAAAATAAACGCAAGCGCGCAAAATAAAAAGTGAAACGGGAGCAAATAAAATCCTACAAATGTGAAAATTATTTTTTTACAATTCTAATGACAAAAGAAAATTTTAAGAAAAAGAAAAATATTTTTTTGACTTTTTAATTATTTAATATTAATTAATTACTAATTACTAATTAAACTAATTTAAATTAAAATAATTACTAAACTAATTCAGAAAATTACCAAACTTTTTATAAAACTACTTAACAATTACAGGAGTCCTAAAAAAATTATAAAAAGTTCCTAAACTTTAAAATAACTATTTTAGATTTAATTTACTTAATTACTAATTAAAAGCTAATTAATCTAATTTAATTAAGAACAATAACAAATGAACAGTAACAATTAAGAAAATATTTTCTAAAAATACTATATAATTAATAAAAGCTAGAAAAAATATAAAAAGATGCTAGAGATTAAAATTAAACACTGAATGATTTTATTTTTGATTTTTCACTTAAAACTAATTAAACTACTTTAAATTACTAAAAATACCAAATAAAAAGATAAAATTATGAAACTTTTTATACAAATACTGTGTGATACCAGGAACCTAGGAAAAATATGAACTAAGTACTTAACGAAAAAATTAGAAAATAAATTAAATAGATAAATCCTATTAAATAGAAGCTATCACTAATATTAAAATTGATGATTTTTCTGATTTTTCTTTTTGAAACTTGATTATACACTAAAAACTAACAACTTTTGTGAAAACAATAATTTTGGAACTCAAAGATGAGCTTATTGCAAGCTTATGTTCATGGCAGTGATCTCATTGAGCTTTTTGATGAAGCAAAAGCTATTAATAAGCTTATACAAGGAAATCCAGAGGTACAATGAGCTACTACCAAATGATATTAACACTAAATAAACTAAAAGGACTGAAATAGCACACTAAATAAGCAAGAAATGAAGAATAAGCAAATCTAAACCCCCTGCAGCCAAACAGACCTGAGGGCTTAATTGCAGGCTAAGAATAAGCTTGTACAACAAGCTCAGAAGCCAAAATGAGCCTTGACACAACTATTCAGCTAGGTAGGCTTCTAAAAAAACCATAAATCTCAGAACAAGCTTAACTAGTGAACAATTTGTGAGCTTATGAAAAAGGCCTATGACTACTGATGAGTTAGTGAGTATGCAAGTAGCAGTTTGGCCAAGTGAGCATAAGCCAATGCAAACACAGACACACTCCACCTCAGGCAATCAAAACAAAATAACAACAATTCTAGGGCTAATAATCACACAGATTCATGAAATCACAAAGCTTAGCATACCACTGATGAATGAATAAGAACTCAAATAGCAGTTAGGCCAATAAGGTACATAAGCTCAACTAAGAGCAAAATACAAGCACAATCAAGCTCAAGCAACACAAAACAACTACTCACAACTACAAATTTGCACTGGATCAAAATTGAACAAGGAAATCAACAAGCTAGTGGTACACTGATGAATCAGCATAAACAAGCTTAAAGTTGCAACTTTGGAGATCAAATAAGCTCAATCAAGAAGCAGTAAAGGGTAAACAAAGAACAAATCTAGCAAAACAACCTAGGTGACTTCACAAAGCAACAACAATCAAGAAAAATAATCAAACATTGAGCAAGATATAGATTGGAGAAAATGGTTCAAACTGTGTGGTGCAGGGGACTCAAAAGCTCACAGGGGCAACTTCAAGATCAAGTTAAGACAAGCAATTGAGTTTCAAATCCAAAACTTTTTCTTGATTCAGGTTCACAAGCAACCACACAATACAAAACAACAAGAATTAACTACTTCCAATCTCTATTAAACCCTACAACAACTCTAGAAATCTTGTCCATTTTCCAGTTGTGCCATTTTGACTTTTGAAGATTTTTACAAAAGTTTGACTTAAGTGAGATTTTATTGGTTCCTAATGACTGAAAAGGTAATTACAAGCTACAATGAGATGAATTTTAAGCTATCTAAACAACTTATGAACTACTTTGATGAAATTTAGAACAAATAAAACTGACAGTGAAACTGAAAATGAAATTAAAAAGAGATTTGACTTTTTATCAAAGGAGCACTTGATTTTATGGTTTAACTAGACTATATGGACTTAATATGACATGCTCCACCCATTTGCATCAACTGAAACTCAAAACACAGTGGTGAAATCCACTTATCCAAACACTCCTTTAATGTAACTGATTTTATGTTTTTCAATGCATCTCATTTAATTAACCCAATATACTGACCCTAAAGGTAGAATATGATAACACAGGATCATATAAGCTCAAGAATACCAATAAAAACAATTAACACCTAAGAACTACTATTATGCTAATTTGGCAGTTAAGATGAAATCTAAGCAACCATGGATTGTAATAATCAAATAGTCATTAAATCACTTCAAAACAGTTCCAATACACTAACTAAGTACAAATAACCAAGGGTAATCAACTAAATAATACTTAAACAGTTAAATGCAAATAAATGGCCAAAAGCTTACAATGTGCTATCCTGCTATGATCATGAAACCAAGAACCACAAATCACTTCCTAACACTCCCCATGGAGTTCTAAACCATGGCCATCCACAATATACCATGCTCCTTGCATTCTTCTTCTTCTTTCTTCTGTGATTTTTTATTTTTTTATTTTTCACTAATTTTTTTTTTTTGATTTTTAAGATTTTTGTCTAAACTTTGTTTAAATAGTTTCTAAGCTTGTAAAGGCTTATAACTTATCTAAGTGAACTGAAGGGAACATGGAAGTAACATTTTAACACATTTTAAACCAAAATGAGAATCTCACTAGAAAATTGCAAACTTGAATTTTTGAACTGAGGAACTTAAAATTAATACTAAATAACTTTAAAGTTACACTTGATTAACTTGAGAATTCAACTAAGGATGAAAATTACACTGGAAAACATAAGTTACAATTAATTCGACAAACTAAGAATAAGCTAAAAACTAAACTACTTCAACTGCTACAATACCCCTTTATATAGTTGAAAATTAGGGTTTCTTGGACTCTTGTGAGCATATCCCAGCAATAAAAATGACCATTGGATCTCTAGAATTCAATCTCCACCATTTATCACTTTTGGCGCCAAAAATGGGATATAGCTGTTGGGTCTGATAACTTGTGATTAGGTTGAGTTGTTGGGTTTAGGCAACTGTTAGGAACAGTTATAATGATAGAGGAGTGTTGAGTGGGGTGTGATGATGAGGATTGGTAGGAGTTGCAGGGGTCACGGGTTGGAGGGAAGATTAACCAAGGGGTTGGGGTTTGACTATGGGTGAGTTTGACCTGGTGAGAGTTATTAACCAGGGTGGGTTAATTTTTGGGTTTTGGGCTTTGGGAAGTGATAGTGGGCTAGGGGTGTTGTAGTGGGATTGGGTTTATTAGATTTGTTGGGTTGGGTAAGTTTTATTAGTGGGGTGAGTTGGGTTGTAGGTTAATAAACAAAATAGGTCCGGTTGGGTTTGTAAATAAGCACAAGGACCTATTGTGTAATTTTTGAAAACTGAGGGGCCTGTTGTGCCAACTTTCCAAACTTCTCCAAGGACCATTATTGCCACTTCTTGATTCCACAAAGACCTTTGTTGTTCATTTTCCAAAATAAAATTATCCGGGGACTAATTTTGCCAATTTGCAAAGTTAAGGGACCAAACTTGCAATTTCTCTAAACTTTTCACCCAAGGATCATTTTTGATAACTTTTGACTTTCAAAGGACTTTGGTTGACTTTTCTTTAAAATAATTGCTCAGGGACTGATTTTGTCAAGTTTTGAAAGTTGGGGGACTGAAACTGCCAATTATGCAAACTTTGTTCGTTTTTCATCTGTTTTTAAATATTTTGCATTTGAGACATATAAAACACGATCCTTGGATATTTTCTGCATTTTGATGCGTTTTTGAGTGTTTTTCGATGTTTTGGCAGTTCAGATACGATAAAAATGATGAGTGTTTGAGCACTCATCATCTATTTAATAAATATCAAGGATATTAGGATTAGACACACAACTAAGTTAAAGGAATCTTTAGGAGTAATTTAGAAATACCAAAGGATTAGGTTAATAGGTTATTAATTTAAGAATTCTAAGCTTTACTTATAAGGAATAGAAATATGACATTTGAGGATTTTAGATTACATATTAAGATTTGGCGTTTCTTAGGTTACACATTAGGAATTCTACTTGGAAAATACTATGGATGTTACTTTACCTGGTTATAAGTACCTAGGATGTAAGATAGAAAACTTAAACCAAAGGAATAAACGAGGAACATTACCTAGAAATAGTGATACTTCTAATAGACCTCTAGCTAAGGAATCACCTATCCCAACTAGCTCATCTCCCATTATAGGATTTTCTTCACCAACTAGGTCAAACATACCACCCTTAGATTTTAAGGCTATCTATAGAAAACTAGATGACTCGTTATGGATAATACCGAGACCTTTAGGAGGGAAACAAACTTCGAGGAAATCTAGTAAATCTTATCTTCATTAGGATACCATCCTTTCAGGTATCCTATACTCTCACTCTTCCGTTTAATCCTATACTCCCATCTTTTCTCACTCTACCGTTTAATCCGAATCTTACACCTATTCCTACTCTTCCGTTTAATCCCACTCTTTCGTTCTTTCCTGCTCCTCCGTACTTTCCTATTTCTTCCCTTTCCTTCTTTCCTATCTCTTCACTCCTTCCTACTCTTTTGTTAAAATCCATCCTTCCATTCTTTCCTATCCTTTCGTTTCATTCCTCCGTCACTATCCTACCGTTATACTCTTTCCCTCCATCTTCCTACAACGCTCTAAGAGTTAGAACTTGTACTTCTCATCCTTTCACAAGATTCTATTAGTTAGATCTTGTAAGAATATCTATGTCGAACTTTAATCCTCATTATGTTCGACTATGATATTATACCATCTCACCTTGCAAAAGTTGCAAGAATGAGATCGTCGACGACCGTTACTCTAGCCATAACGTGGGATGCAATCAGGTAACTAGTTGCTAACAGGGTGACTGTAGAACTAGGAAGCCCGAGCTACCAACATGGCTAAAACATCGATAAAACTCCCTAGCCAGTGGGCCCCTAACCCACAGGTTAAAACAAAAATTGTACATTTTACAATGTTTTCCCAACTTCATGGGTCAATCCCTTCAAGTTTCCTAAATTCCTTTTTCCTAAAACATTCCCGTACCACATCTCCTTAAGTGTGGTAAACTCCCTGTTAGGATCATAGTTTTCAACTATTCAGTCAAGTCTCGGTCATTTCAGTCTATGTAATAGGCTGCTAGTATTATCATTATTAGCTACGTTATTTAATTACTCGTATGGTTAATGTTTATGTCCAATAAGGTGTCCAATGGGCCTTGAAGCCCACGACTTAGATGATAGGGAAGGAAGGGAGTGTTGCCCTATCCCTCTCCTATAAATAGGACACCATGTATCTCATTATATTTGTTGGTTATTTTCATATCTTAAGGAAACTCTTGTTCTTTCATCTTTCATATTGATCTTAATCAACCAAGTCTAATTCTCATCTCATTTCTATCATTTGAATACTTGTGTTTACTGTAGAAACTAAGATCATTGGTAATTATAGTTTCTTGGATCGTTTTGAGCCTTAGGGTTCAACAATAACAATGAACAATTATGCACAGCGGATTAAAACAAATCAAAGTTATTGACACAAGGTTTTTCACCATCATCACCTCCAATTATATTTGATCAGAATATAACGTGTTACCTAACTGTAACAGGGATCTAAGACATCTCAGACCTTAGAGGTATTGAACACAAACAACTCTAGTCTAGGCGTTTACAAGACATACGCCCTAGACACACACACCCCTTTAGATATCTACATTATGGAAGACTTATAAATAACCTGTACCCTATGTCTCTTTATATAGAGAGATATTAGGGTTTACAAAGAGATAAGACTAATACAGAATAATATAAAATCAGCGTAACTAATGAGATTATTTCCTGTATCTTGACATCTTTGAAGCTTTATCTCTTTGTCAATATTAGTCCTTCATGTTTTCACTCTTCTTGTTTTGTCTCATCAAATCTATAAAACCCAACANNNGAGAGAACGATCAATCCCCCGGTACTTGCCACTACACTATACCACATCGGTCAGGTACACTGCCTGGTGGGGATTGCAAGCTTCTCGAGATCCCTCGAGAGGTAAAACGTAGTGCGTGTTGCAATCCACGCGCATCAAGTTTTTGGCGCCGTTGCCGGGGAATAGTTATTGTTTAGGTTAAATTTTATTCTTAATTAGGTCTACTCACTAGACTCCTTTCTAGTGAGATTTTGTTTTATTTTTCTAGGATCTCTTTTGTAGGAAACTAATGACATTGGTAATAATAGTTTCTTGGATCGTTTTGAGCCTTAGGGTTTAACAATAACAATGAATATAATATGCAGCGGAATAAGAACAAATCAATTGTTATTAACACAAGGTTTTTCACCATCATCACCTCCAATTATATTTGATCAGAATATAACGTGTTACTTAACTGTAACAGGGATCTAAGACATCTCAGACCTTAGAGGTATCGAACAACTAGTCTAGGCGTTTACAAGACATACGCCCTAGACACACACACACACTTTTCTGTAATCTACATTATGGAAGACTTGTAAATAACCTGTACCCTATGTCTCTTTATATAGAGAGATATTAGGGTTTACAAAGAGATAAGACTAATACAAAATAATATAAAATCAGCGTAACTAATGAGATTATTTCCTGTATCTTGACATCTTTGAAGCTTTATCTCTTTGTCAATATTAGTCCTTCATGTTTTCACTCTTCTTGTTTTGTCTCATCAAATCTATAAAACCCAACAATCTTCCCCTATTTGATGATGACAAAACAAACCCCTTCTTGTACGAACTTCCCTAGACAAAATAGAGAAGTTGAGATAATTAAATCTCACCAGTGTTGCAAAAATCGGTCAACTCGGCCGATTAATCGGTGATTACAAGCTACAAGGCCCTGGAACTTGGAGAGATTTACAAGGAAATCGGCCGATTAATCGGCGATTACAAGGTAATCGGCCGATTAATCGGTAAACAAACGCTACTCGGCCCCGGACCGCCTCAGTACCGATTCACGATTTTTGCAACATTGAATCTCACCATGAATGAAAACAAACTTGTCTTCCCCTTAAACCATGCCATGCCACCACAATATTTCTTCCCCTTTTTGTTATCAACAAATAGAGAATGAATAAACCGTAGAAACTTCCCCTCGAGTGATGCATGTACATAAAATGATTCTTCAAATCTGTAGACTTTATATATTGTTGAAGAAAAATAATCATTACCAATTTGATGCTGAAGTAGAAGAAACCAACCTTGTATCCTATGCCTTGTACTAAATATGACTTCGAACGTATACTTCACGTATAGGGAGACCACAATCTCTTGACAATAATCACTGAGCACAATAACGTAACTCCTTCAAGTGTTTTGTCAATTCGTAGTCTCTTGAATGAACAAAAAAGTATCTTTAAACGTTGTAAGCCGTTTAAGATATGATAAGACACAACCTTGAAAAATTCCACTACATCATCAAATAAGCAACAAATACTCATCTTCTCCAATAAGAAAATTTAATTCGAGCCTTTATAACCATTTAAGAACAAATAACCAAACTCCTTTTGTGTGTGTAAACCAACAACCTGTGTGTGTAAAACCATCCAAATAAAACTCATTTGCTTATAAAAGTTCTTGTCGAATTACCATAAAATCCATGTATTCTTGAAGCCTCTTCCCCTCAAACAATTAAACTTTACAAAACAAAGCTGTCAAGAAACCTTTAATATCGACACAAAACCGAGCAGCAGAGTTACAAATTGAATGAGCAGTAGAGTTATTATCCGAGCAGCAGTGTACATAAAGCTAGCAATAGAATGAAAATTCCCAGCAGCAGAGATTATAAACTAGCAGCAGAGTTAAAAACATTTGAGCAGTAGAGTTAAAAATAAACCTAGCAGTACCTTCGACCCTACAACTGTTGAATTAATTAAGATACCTCGTACCCATACAATACCAATTCAAACCTGCTGTCTTGAAAGCCAATACACGATCAATTCAGTAACAAGTTTCAATACCACCGTCCCACTTTCTTGCACAAGACGATAAAAGCAAATTGATAACAAATTAATATTTAGTACGAGGTTTTAGATGCTGCTCCACTTAATTCCACCAATCAGCACTGACCCTCGTATACACCAGCCAATACGAGATAAGAAATTCTTTGCACCGATCCATTAATTTATTTCTTGTTATCACATGCACTTCTTGCCAATAAGGTTATCAACAACAGCAGCAACACATAATATAAAACGTTAATATAAACGCTGCTTTCTTCCGTCAAAATAAAACCTTTTTCAAATCTGCTACACTTCGTATAAGGATACTTTTTTTTTTTTTCAAAATGCAGAAAGTATCCAGACGGCACTTTAAAGTTTCGCTAAAGTGTCGCAAAAGCCCTAATACCAACAAAAATCATTCATACACCTCCACAACTGCTTTCTTTCATGAAGTTTTAGGCACCGAATAACATATATCCAACTTCTATAAAGATTTGAACAAGAATACACGAATTCATGAAGTTTAGTGTGCCAAAAACCCTAAAAATTCGACTTACATGAACTTTTTCTGTAGCAGAGTTTGAGAATTTTTATCTTTTTACTGAGATCTCAGATCGAAGATCCCTCCGGTGGAACTCTTCCTTGATATGTTGAGAACCTCCAGTAAAAATTTCAGCCCAATCCAACGGTTAACGAAGGAGCTATCGCCTGTACAAAACAGCTTTGCAGAAAGTTGCGAAAATTGTAACCAATTCAAATTTTTTCTTGTTTTCTTCAATCTTCGACAAACAAAACCTTGTGAATCCCTAGGTAACGAGCTCCCCAATCTCTGATACCACTTGTAGAAACTAAGATCATTGGTAATTATAGTTTCTTGGATCGTTTTGAGCCTTAGGGTTCAACAATAACAATGAACAATTATGCACAGCGGATTAAAACAAATCAAAGTTATTGACACAAGGTTTTTCACCATCATCACCTCCAATTATATTTGATCAGAATATAACGTGTTACCTAATTGTAACAGGGATCTAAGACATCTCAGACCTTAGAGGTATTGAACACAAACAACTCTAGTCTAGGCGTTTACAAGACATACGCCCTAGACACACACACACCTTTAGATATCTACATTATGGAAGACTTATAAATAACCTGTACCCTATGTCTCTTTATATAGAGAGATATTAGGGTTTACAAAGAGATAAGACTAATACAGAATAACATAAAATCAGCGTAACTAATGAGATTATTTCCTGTATCTTGACATCTTTGAAGCTTTATCTCTTTGTCAATATTAGTCCTTTATGTTTTCACTCTTCTTGTTTTGTCTCATCAAATCTATAAAACCCAACATTTACTAATATGGTGACCTAACAAGTGGTATCAATCGCTAGAAGAAGGTGTAGTTTATTTTTTTTGTGTAATTCGAACCAAAAACTTGTTTTTTATCTCGTAAGAATCAGAAAGTTTGCAACTTTCTTGCTTCTTTTGTGTTTTTATCACATATTTGCTTACAAACTTGTGTTAGAAACCAAAACAAACAACAAAGTTTCAAAATTTTTGGGTTTTGTTATGATTCGTATAAACTTGTACTATTTATCGAAAATTTTAAAATTTTTGTTAAAAAGTTCAAGTTTGAAACTTTCATTAAGATTTCATCATTTTAATGCTAGTTGTACAAGAATCATGGATTAAAAACTCGTTTTAGGATTGCTTTTTCACAAAAGAAGAAACGTATTTTTTTGGATAAATATCGAGAACATCAAAACCCCAATTTATCGGGAACACATAAACCCCATTTTATCGAGAACATTCATTCTTACTACTTAAGTGTTTTTGTTGCTTACTCAGTGCTTTTCTCTCTTGTATAAGAAAGAAAACACTTCGACATATTGGATAGTTTCGTTATTGTATAATCTCGAAACTTTGGATAAGTGTTATCGAAAACTGAGGTTATCGAGAACTTTACTGGTTATCGAAATCAATTACTTGTTTTCGAAATCTTGTGAAACTATCGAAATTAAATTCAGTGACATCGAAAACACACTTTGTCTCCTTTGTACAAAGGATCTCGATAAATTTCACATATTTTTCTCGATAATTTTCNGCACAAGACGATAAAAGCAAATTGATAACAAATTAATATTTAGTACGAGGTTTTAGATGCTGCTCCACTTAATTCCACCAATCAGCACTGACCCTCGTATACACCAGCCAATACGAGATAAGAAATTCTTTGCACCGATCCATTAATTTATTTCTTGTTATCACATGCACTTCTTGCCAATAAGGTTATCAACAACAGCAGCAACACATAATATAAAACGTTAATATAAACGCTGCTTTCTTCCGTCAAAATAAAACATTTTTCAAATCTGCTACACTTCGTATACGAATGAAAAGGCCCCCAAAAGTGTAGAAACCCGCAAAAGATGGAAGGGCGTTGTTGAATTTGGAAGGTATTGATTCGAATATCCCTATTGACCCCTCAGATGGTAAAATTTAGGTTTTTGATGTCACATTTATTTAAAATGCGAATTATTAAATATTTACGTATGTCAAACAAAGGGATGCTCTGATATAAATCGGAAGTATGTACATTATGTAATTTTCATTCCTTGTGACTATGTGACGGCTAAAGTTTGTTCATTGTGACTCTACCTATACGTAAATATGCATATCAATTTTGATGCTGAATGCCACTTTGTTAATGTGCACATGATTTGAGATGCTAATTTTTACGATAATTTATATAGTTCGTTATATGATGTCTTTATTGTAGGTGGTGGTGGCAAATATACCGTCTTCTGAAAGCATGGCTCCGATGGTTAGTTCTAGAGACCTTCCATGAGAACTTGAAAGGATAACTTATAAAACAAAATGCCAAACACTCCTTTATATAGAATATTTGGGTGAATTATATGATGTAAAACGAAAGACGGTTCTTATGAAGATTTAGTGAAGAATATGGTCTCGACAGTGATAGATAAGTTCAAAATGTAAAATCCCGTCACTTAATTTTCCTCCCAAAATCATTTGTATGCAGTATGCAATACTATTAAAACTATGGTTTGTTTAGAATATTGGTTGAACTAAGACACTCTTTTTTTGGTTCACATAGAGCCACTGATATGACCACTCTCTTGCAACCGTAATTTGTTTTTTAAGATTTCAACTATTCCGGTAAACTAAGCAGATAGGAGAGTGGCCCAGATGCTGAAATATTTCATTCTCACGACTTCTACAACTTCTAAACCTCAATTATATTTTCTGCATATATGGTCATTTAAAATCACTTGATCATCTATATATATAATAGAGCTGGAAAACATTGGTTAAATGCAATATGCATATTGTATTTTGGCTCAAAATCATGAATATGGCCTGTTACATGATGCCGTTTTTGAGATTAACCACATGGACAATATAGTTTTTGAGATTAAAAACAAAAAAATAGAGGTACATTGCTCTCATTGTTTAAACAAAATTCTTTAAACATAATGTACAAAATTATTTGATGTGATGCCCGAGGATGAAAATAATCAGAATATGTGTAATAACAATGACAACAATAGTACTATAATTTACAAGTTTTGAGCATTTGTTCTTTTTCTACGACCTTTCAACACAACTATAAACTATAATTGCAAACTGTAAACAAGTTCAAACTTATTACAACTAATAAAAGTTCTACATATGTTTGACCGAAAATTTTCTAGTACAAGTAAATTGATACAAGTGATTCATCTAATACTTCTACATATGTAAAAGTAAAAATTACTGTCAAGTATCAATATAAGTTTATTCTAAGTCAAAAAAATTTAACGATTTGGTCTTTTAATATATATAAATACATTATTCAAGAATAAAAAAATAAAAAAAACTTTATGTGTACACGAGCATTATAATTACACACAGTCGAGCTTTCTTCTTCGTGTAATACAAAGTTAATTACCATCATTTAAAAAAGAAAAATAAAATTATTTGTATTTTAATAGATAAAAATACATTATTCAAAAAATTAGAAAAAAACCCATGCGTGCACGGGTATTATAACTAGTTTAGAAATAAAAAGAAACTAGTACAATATCTGTGCATTGTCGGAGTATAACGATTCAATAATTTAAAAAAGAAAATTTATTATATTTTATAACAAAGGAAAAAAAATCAACACAACTTTCGTAGTCAATCGTCGAAGTACGTCAATTGCAAACCACCTTAAAGAAAGGGTAAAATTGTCTAAAACTACATCGAACTTGCCACTTTTTACTATTATATGCCATGAACTTTTTTTTTTCCTATTGTATGCATAAACTTTCTTAATCATCCTATTGTATGCATAAACTTTCTTAATCACCCTATTGTATGCATCGTTAGTCCTAACTGAGTTAAAAATATTTGCATCGTTAGTCCTCATTGACTATAGAGTTAAAATATTCGCATCGTTAGTCCTCATTGAGTTAAAATATTTGCATCGTTAGTCCTCATTGACATAGAGTTAAAATATTTCCATCGTTAGTCTTTATTGAGTTAAAATATTGCATCGTTAGTCCTCATTGACCATTCTTACGTTTTTATCAGTTTCGTCCGTTTTTATACGTTTTCATCTCTTATGTTTTTATCAAATCTTTTGCCACACTTTTTTTATCAAATATTTTGCCACATTTTTTATTCATTTTCGTTAGGGTTTAGGGTTTAGGTTTTAGTGTTTAGGGTTTAAACTCTAAACCCTAATAATTTGGATCAGAAGGGTTTAGGGTTTAGGTTAAAGTCTCACGAGTTTTGATGTAAAACATCATTCCGGATAACTTTCGTGTTTTACACTTTTAGTAATTCAGATAAGAAGGGTTTAGGATAAAAACGTTGCAAATATTTTAACTTAATGAGGACTAACGATGCAAATAGTTTAACTTTATAGTCAATGAGGACTAACGATTCAAATATTTTAACTAAATGAGGACTAACAATGCAAATATTTTTACTCTGTAGAGTTTAGGGTTTAGGGGTTTAGGGATTAGGCCCTAAACTCTAAACACTAAACCCTAAACCCTAAACAAAAATGAATAAAAAATGTGGCAAAATATTTGATAAAAAAAGTGTGGCAAAAGATTTGATAAAAACATGCGAGATGAAAACGTATAAAAACGGACGAAACTGATACAAACGTAAAAATGATCAATGATGACTAACGATGCAAATATTTTAACTCAATGAGGACTAACGATGCAAATATTTTAACTCTATAGTCAATGAGGACTAACGATACAAATATTTTAATTCAATGAGGACTAACGATGCAAATATTTTAACTCTATTGTCAATGAGGACTAACGCAAATATTTTAACTCAATTGGGACTAACGATGCATACAATAGGGTGATTAAGAAAGTTTATGCATACAATAGAAAAAAAAAATTCATCGCATACAATAGTAAAAAGTAGCAAGTTCGATGTATTTTTAGACAATTTTCCCGAAAGAAAAAGCCATTCTTTTTCAGATAAAGAATACATTAATTATAAGTTAAGGTGTGTACATAACTACTGTAAACGCATACTACTATAACTCGTATACAAACAATACATGAATTCTACTATAATTGGTATATAAACAATATACATCTATATCTGATATAACTTCTGTAACACATTATACTATAAACTATACATGAATTCTACTATAACTGCAGAACTAGGAAAATGATAAATCCTCCTACTTAATGTGCCTACAAATCCTCTTACTCATAGAATCCTGACAAGTGTCAGAACTGACGGTTTGAATGCAGAGAGAGAGTGAGTGGGAAAAAAAATAATACTATTGTGTGTGTAGGCGGATTAGTAGGAGGATATTGTAGAAGGCTTTAGCAATGCTCGCATAACTAATAGAGCAGTTTATTCTTTATCAAACATCATACACACCTTTATCACCCCAACAGAATCTACTCACATAGTAAAAGTTAAAGTGGTCATTTTGTGTAACCACCCGTAATTTTCATCAATGTCATTTCCACTACAATATCCATATCAAGTATTTTCATGGGTAAATTTTTGCTCTTATTTCATTCTCATTGCATACATGACTCACTAGACCTGCTCATGTATCCACCTAAGTCAAATATCTTTATATCTACATCATCTAAACTCATAGTATGTCAAGTCTAAAATCTAAACATCATTACAATAATTAATCTATCACTCTAACATACTATATCTATCATAATATTAAAACAAACCCTAAACGAGCCCTAAGTGTTTACGGTTATCTCTCAAGCCCTAATTTCTTATCTAAACTAGTTTGAAAGTGTTCAAGGCTTATGTGTAAGTTACCTTACCAACTTTAGGATATCTTAGTTCCCCTGAACCCTAGTACAACCCCTTAGAATTTAGGTACAAGTCTCTTAAGCAAAAAACCCTAATTAGGTCATTTAGGTCCCGAAATTAGGTCTAAACTTTCCCGATTCTTTAGTACAAGCTACCACCACCTAGTATAAGCTTCCTAAGCCTTAATCTTAGTCACTATACACTCATAGGACCCTAATCTAGGCACTAAACCTTAAGCTAGACCCTAATCACTCCCTAAGCTAGTTTAAGCCCTAAACTAAGACTAAAACTAGTTTTAAGCTACCTTAAGCTAACAACCAAGCACCACCAACCTTAAGTAGCTTACAAGAAGCTCACACTCCTTCTTGGCACAACCTAGCATCCAACCATACACCACCATAGTAGCTTACAAGTAGGTGATGCACCTACTTGCTACCACCTTCACTCCACGGCCAAATCACCATCAAACACCACCCCTAGCCTACCTCCTAGCTTCTAATAGTCACATATACCTCCCCCCCCTTGTGCCACCACACCACCCTTTTGCTTGGCCAACAAGCTCAACAAGGGCTATAAATACCCTCGTATACTCTACAATTTCAAACCATCCCTTCCTTTCTTCTCCATCACACTTCAATTAGACCTAGCAGTTGTATAAGAGTCCTAGGAATCCTAAGATTCGAGATAGATTAGCTTTGAGCCCTTGTCGAATTGATTTCCCATCGAGAAAACCCTAAACCCTTGTAGCCTCATTTTCGATCACGTAAGCCTCTAATCTAGTTCTATAAGCTTTAGTTCTGTTTTAGGATAGTTATTAGGAGTATTAGATCACCTATGAACCCTTGCTTAAGCCTTGATCATTTTCTTTCTATGGTTTTCATTTTAAAACCCTAATTTATGTCAAATTCATGTTTACATGCTATAAGCCCTTACCATAAGCTATAAACTAGTTTAGGCAACTTAATTAAGCTACTATTAATAAGAGGTAAGATTAGAAACTCTTTGTTTCATAAAAATATAGTTTACATGGTTCTAGGACTAGTTTTGCAAATATTTCCATGCATAGGGGTATATATGGTAACTTTCTAACAATAATAACTAGAGGGACTATAAATGTCATTTTTATAAAGTTATAACTATAACGGTCTATTTTGTAAAGTATTAAAACCTAAGGTTTAGTATATATATAATTAATATATAAAGTTTATAAGTTAAAGGTATAAAATGTAACTTTTGAAAACTAATAAGTACAAGGGTAAATTCTGACATTTCTTAAAAGTAGTAAGTATAAGGTGTAAAGTTATATAGTCTAAGGATTAAAATATATATAGTTATTACCTTTAAGGACTAGTTTCGTAAAAGTTATTAAGTTACGGGTATATAGTGTCAAATTATAAACTTAAGGGTAAAAATGAACTATTTTCATATATGTAGCAACCCACTAACTTCTCTACTAACTCCCCATAGGTTAGCAAAGCCTTACTAACTTAACTTAGGCCCTCACTAAGCACTATCTAGGTTAGCTATGCCTATATCTATTTCCCGAGTAAAATTTTTGCTTTACTATATCTCTATGACCTAACTAACCTCTAGACAAGCTCACGTATCCACCTATGCCCAACATCATAATGTTTACATCATGTAAAGTATGTCAAGTCTAGGTTTCAAACATATTTTTACTAAGTAAACTATCACTCTAGTACACTATACTTATCAGAAAACCCTAATTGCACCTATGTGTTTGCGGTTATCTATAAAACCCTAATTGCTTACCTGAACTAGTTTGATATTGTTCAAGGATTAGGTATGAGTTACATTAGCAACTTTAGTATATATTGGATTTCCTATACAATAGTACAACTCCCTAGAACTTAGGTACAAGTCCCTTAAGCACAAAACGCTAATTAGGTCATAACCTCCCAGAATTAGGTCTACACTATCCCAACTCTTTACCATAAGCTACCACCACTTAGTATAAGCCTCCTAGGACTTAATCTTAGTCACTAAACACTCATAGGACCCTAATCTAGGCATTAAGACTAAGATAAACCCTAATCTCTCACTAGACAAAGCTAGGTACAAACTAAACCTAAAACCTAAACTAAGCTACTATAGCACCTCAAACTCCCCAACCAAGTACCCTAGTAGCTTAAGCACCTCAAGTAGGCATCCTAGAACCTCCCCAGCAAGCACAAAAGGAGGTGATCCACCTCCTTGTCACCACCTTGAACTCGTAGCACCACCACCACCACAACCGGCCTAGGCAGCCCCATAGCTACCCATATCTACCCTTAGTCACCCCTTTAGTCACCCTTAGTCACCCCTAGCTCAGCTTACTCACTTCCCCCCTATGACACCTCCTATTCCCTTTTCTTGCTTGCAACTCCATATACACCCTATAAATAGTGAGCCCTCCCCTCCATTTCTTCACACCTTCCTCTCTTCTTTACCTAATATACTTCTGTAGTACTAAGTCCTTAGAACCCTTAGAAGTCGAGTAGTGTGGACCCTAGATCCCAAGTTAGGACTCCCACGACCAAGTAAGCCTTCATTTTTGGTTCTAATAGTCTTAGTAATGACCTAGGATACTTAGGATATGCCTTAGAACCCTTAGATAAGCCTTGATCATTTTCATTTTGAAGTTTTCATTTCGAAACCCTAGTTTTGGAAAAATACGTGTTTATATGTTAAAATGCCTTAACTTGTGATATAATCTAAATTAGATGACTTAGTTAAGTATATATTAGTTAAAAATATAGTTTACATGATTTTAGGACGAGTTTTGTAAATGTTTTCATGCATAAGGGTATACATGGTAAATTTCTAAAAATATGAAGTCCAAGGACTATTTTTGACATTTCTTAGAAGTAATAAGGATAAGGACCTTTTTGCAAAGTTCTAAAACCCTAGGATAGAAAGTTAAATAAGTTATAAACTTTTAAGGACTAGTTTTGCAAATATTTTTAAGTTAAGGGTATAAAGGGTAAATAGTGAAAGTTATATAGTTTAAGGACCATTTCTATCATTTCTCTAAAATGTATAAGTATAGGGATTAATTGTGTAAAAGATAGAAAGTTAAATGCTTAATATGTATATATTTAAAAGTTTAGGGTATAAAGTGTAATTATGCAAACTTGAAGGGTATAAACGGACTATTTTCATATAATTATCAAAAACCTATTTTTAGTTAACAACATAACACAATACTAGGGAGCTTCATGTGAGGGGTTTCATTTGGGTATTCGTTTTGACGAGTTTGCTGGGTTTATGATTTAAAGTGCCCTGGCTCCACAAACGTTTACTACATGACCTCTGAATTATGATGGCCCGAACGGTGTTATGTTATACCTAATATCTAATACCAACATGACACAATACTAGGGAACTTCATGTGAGGAATGTGTACTTCTGAATTATGATGGCCCGAACGATTTTATGTTAAGTAACATAATACAATACTAGGGAACTTCATGTGAGGAGTATATATTTCTGGATTATGATGGCCTGAACGGTGTTATGTTATATCTAGAAACCCTAATAGTGATTACTTAAAAACCTAAACTAGGACTTGACATACACACACCTACACTACCCCCAGGATACGTGAGTGAGCTGTCTAAACCACTACCCTAATTACCTTAGACCCAGGTGAGTTTCATAGCCTCACTCTTTTAAATGCTTTACAACCCTGTGAGGGGGATAAATGCTTTAAATCGAATACAAGTCTTTTTCTTTGGTATTGCACGAGTAAACTATCTGCCACCACTACACAACAAAATTCATGAATCTAATCACTTGCGAGTGAACGCGTATATAATTGATAGATCTATTGAAGTTTGACAACTCCCGTTGGTTGCCCTCTCTAAAGGCGCCAATAATTATTATATTTGAACCTTCTGAAGGATTAACTTTGGCAAGTTATCCTTCCTATCCCATCATGGTTTAGTCTGCAGACCCCATGATCTGTACTGTTAACGTGTGGTTCATTAACTTAGTGAAATATACCTTCTCTCTCTAAACTTTTCCATACATAGTGTTTAAGCTGAACCCTGTGGAACTTGTATTCACTCTATATCTACTTAAACCTATGACTCTCACTCAACCTTAGTGTTGACTTTTAAGCATGTTATCCTAGGTAATTGAGCTCTTTAGGAACCCTGGCATGGAGAAGTACTGGACATGAGGACGTCCAGAATAGTTATCATTCATCTGTTTTTGCTTTAAAACGTATCTTAGGGACCTCTCTTTTGGTAAAAGTACATCTTTTACTGTAAAAACTCTGATGAATAAATGAATGATAACACTTTTTTCAAAAACGTCTCTTTTCGAGTCGTTTTGTATTATCTTATCTTTGTTTCCATGAGTAATACCCCAACTCTGAATCCGCTGCGATCTATGAAAAATGGAGGCGTTACAGATTGGTACCAGAGCCTTGGTTATAGAGAACAAAAGGATTTCCCTAAACTATAACCACTTTTTCTAAAAGTCCTCCGTGCCACTAGAATCCCCGAACTTGCCTTTAGACTCCCGACTTGCCTTTAGGTTAAGATTCCCGACTTGCCTTTAGGTTAGATTCCCTAAATTGCCTTTAGGATAGATTCCTCACTATTGCCTCTAAGATAGATTCCCCACTATTGCTATTGCCTTTAGGGTATAATATAGGTTAAGGATATGCTAAGATACTTTTCCCGGGTATTACAGTTAGATATGTCTTCCTTTAACAATCCTACCATCGTGTTTGACACAGATGATTAGGATACTTCATGGGATAGTTATGAGTATACCCCGGCTACCCCTACTCACTCATCCTCTGGTTCTAATTCTCTAGAAGAATTAGCCCATGATGTCTTAGTTGCCTTAGCTTTAGAACCCTCCCCGAATGATCCCTATATATAATGGTTATATGCAAGCATATGGTTGTGATATTCCTACCGTACCTACTTTAACTCCTACCCCGTCTATACCTCACTATACTAGTCAAGATTGCTATGTTCCCGAAGCAGTTTCCCCTCCTCGTAAGAAATTACGTATTATACCACCCTCGCCTCCCCTAGGTTTGAAATAGGAAGTAGTTCTTATAAAACGCCTTTAGAAAGGAATGAGGAACAAATTGAGGATATACTTAGTCACTTAGATAAGTTTTCCTTAGGACGTATCGAGGAAGTAGAAAATAAGATTAGTGATTTAGGAAAAGGTAGAGTTATAATCCAAAAAGACTATATTAGGTTAGAAAATGAACTAGAGAAAACTTGTAGTCAAATCTTTAGGTTACAAACAAAATATGAAGGATACTCTGATGAAGTAGTTACAGCACATGTTAGACTGTCCACTATAGAAATGATCATCGAGGATATTAGGGATAGTCATAAGTCTGATATAAGGGATCTGTTAGAAGTAATCAAGGAACTTAAGAACAACAAAGAATCAAACTAGTAAGGTTATAGACTTAATTATATAGGTATTTTAGTTATATAGGTAGTTTAGTTATATAGGTAGTTTAATAGGTAGTGTGTGTTAACTTTTCACCCTGTAAGATATAGGAACAAGTCGTTTTAAAAGTTATAGTTTGCCTATACTTAGTTACATATCTCATATTAGAATCCCCTATGCCTTATATCTTAGGAACCACTATAGGCCTACTCTAAGAACTCGAGGTCATTAGGAATTTTAAAACTAGTAATTGTACTTAGGAACACTAAAACTTATAATAATTAGGATCCTTTAGTACCACTATGCCTTTAGAAGGGGGAAACGAACTTTCAAGGAATATAGTAAATCTTATTAGGAAATCCGCCCTTTTAGTTTTAGGATTCCCTATACTTTATTTCTCCGGTATCAGACAATGTTCTAAGAGTTAGAGCTTGTAACCCCGTTTATACGAAAGATTCTATTAGTTAGAACTTGCAAGAATGTCTAATTGGATATGACTTTATTCTTATCCCGTCTTATCTTGCGAGCATCTATAGAATGGCACGTACGAGATCAACTACTCCTACTACTCCCGCTACTCCCGCCATGACTCAGGAAGCCATCCGGCAACTAGTTGCTGACAGTGTGACTGCGGCACTAGAAGCTAGGAATGCTAACATGGCTAGAAACCACGAAATTCCTGTAGTGAAGAAGAGTAACTACAAGGAATTTATGAGCTGTCAGCCCTTCAATTTCAAGGGGACAGAAGGGGCCATAGGATTGATTCACTGGTTTGAGAGGTGTGAATCAGTATTCTCCTGTAGTAACTTTACTGAGGATTGTAGAGTTAAGTTTGCTACCGGTACTCTTACCGAAGAAGCTTTGTCCTGGTGGAACTCGTATGCTCAACCAATAGGAATTAAGGAGGCATACAAGCTCCCCTGGACTGAATTTATTTTTGGGTAAATGGGAGTAATCCTGCACCCTGGTAAAATTCATTATCCAAAAAACGTTGAAGAACAAAAGGACGAGGGTGATTTCCCTCGCCACCAGTCCCTTAGGACACTTACAAAACACCTATCTAAGAATGACAAACCATTCTTAAAACTAACATGCACAACATGTGCAACTGACCAAACAAACATGCTAAACAAAAGCAACTTAACAAGCAAGAATCACAAAAATAATAGAAATAAACAATAACTATTTCTTCTTGCGTCCTTGCACCTGGAAAACACCCATCGGGTGTACGCCTGGGCTTTCCGTACAGCTTACAAAACACCCAAATCAGGTGTACGCCTTACAAGCTTGTGTACGGGAAAGCGTGCCATCTTCCGATCGAGCTTGAGCATAAAGCCTATTGGGCCCTCAAGCANCTGACAGTGTGACTGCGGCACTAGAAGCTAGGAATGCTAACATGGCTAGAAACCACGAAATTCCTGTAGTGAAGAAGAGTAACTACAAGGAATTTATGAGCTGTCAGCCCTTCAATTTCAAGGGGACAGAAGGGGCCATAGGATTGATTCACTGGTTTGAGAGGTGTGAATCAGTATTCTCCTGTAGTAACTTTACTGAGGATTGTAGAGTTAAGTTTGCTACCGGTACTCTTACCGAAGAAGCTTTGTCCTGGTGGAACTCGTATGCTCAACCAATAGGAATTAAGGAGGCATACAAGCTCCCCTGGACTGAATTTATTTTTGGGTAAATGGGAGTAATCCTGCACCCTGGTAAAATTCATTATCCAAAAAACGTTGAAGAACAAAAGGACGAGGGTGATTTCCCTCGCCACCAGTCCCTTAGGACACTTACAAAACACCTATCTAAGAATGACAAACCATTCTTAAAACTAACATGCACAACATGTGCAACTGACCAAACAAACATGCTAAACAAAAGCAACTTAACAAGCAAGAATCACAAAAATAATAGAAATAAACAATAACTATTTCTTCTTGCGTCCTTGCACCTGGAAAACACCCATCGGGTGTACGCCTGGGCTTTCCGTACAGCTTACAAAACACCCAAATCAGGTGTACGCCTTACAAGCTTGTGTACGGGAAAGCGTGCCATCTTCCGATCGAGCTTGAGCATAAAGCCTATTGGGCCCTCAAGCATGCCAATTTCGACCTCCAAACTGCAGGCGATCA
>LBNU01036834.1:66291-77873 GCA_014162995.1 Artemisia annua | reverse complement strand
GATGATGTTAGGGAGCCCATGACACCCTAAGAAGGTGTATGGTAGATTAAGGGATGAGTTGATGTTGTTAGTAGTGGTTTTGGACAAGTACTAACTAGGAAAAATCATTTTTGGAACCATATATAAATCTACTGTCCTTATTTTCAAAATTGGTTAAACTTAGTGAGTTTTGGTTAATTTTGGACCCAAGATATAGAAAATACATTCTTAGACGGAACTATGGCCTTTTGAATCGCTAAAAACGGACTTATAACGAAGGAGATATGCCAAAAATAAATTATACTAGCTTTATATAATTTTCCGGAAAATAGTTGCTGATGTACGAATTTGTTTGACCAAAAACGAGCCTTAGACCTTGTCAAAACTTACCAAACTATTAAAAATATGTTAGTTCACCTTTTTACCTTTTCGGGGATATAAAGAACTTGAGAAACGGCCTTATAACGAATAAGTTACGATTTTTCAAAGAATATTAATTCACTAAAATTCTACCAGCACTATTACTCAAAATTTTTTTAAGTATACCCAGAAACCTTGTAAACACCCATGTTGAGAGCCATTTTCCCGTCAATTGACTCAGTTCTGGAGTTTGGACTCCAAGGAACAAAAGTTAGATCACCTGGCCTAGTTTTCAAATTAAAAAGCCGTTTGTCATTTGGACTTAAAATGAGTAATCTACAGTGATCTAAACATTCACAAAAACTGCCCAGAAATGACAGTTTTAGCCTAAAACATCATACTTTTCGACCATTTATCTTAAAATCTAGACACTTGGAGCAAAACTTCACTCCTGGACATATTTAGGCTTGGTTCTAAGCTTTCCAGAAATACCAATTTTATTTCCTAACTCTCAATATTCACTGATTTACAACTAGTTTTCCGAAGCCATTTTTAGCCGTATTTCAAATTGTCCAAGTGTTTCCATAAGATTCACCCACGTATCCAATGAACCATTTAACGAATTTTATTCCAAGCTATTTTGTCACCACCCAATAAATTGATTTTTCTATTATTGTTATCAAGCGATTACTACCATTACACGAAACAATTTTCATGATACCCTGAAAAGAATTACCTGGCATACCATTTTTCAAAACAATAAGTTGAACACCATCTAAAACTTTTTTGAGAAAAGTAACGCCATTTGACTAAATCAAGCATCGCATCATTTGTCCTCAAGTATACATAGCCTGATCACCTATGTATAATTCAGGAAGGATTATGCCATGAAGGAAATAGTCACATTTTCAAGAATTACTAATAACAATTTTCATTCAAAATCCTTTTAAACAAATAGAATTTTTCATGAACATCCCTTTCGACAAACCCTCTTTGGATACGTACACCGCTTGTCACTCATTCAGCCATTAAGTTGGATTTTTCCATTGACATCTCTAGGAGAGACTTTTCATCTACGAACAATATTCCATAACACAAGAAAACGATGAAAGGATAGACGATCCTCCTCAAACTTCTAGCAATTCCTTTAAAATATTCTCTTTCCAATCGGATATACATGCTCTACAATCCTCAGATCAACAAACCTTAAAGAGAACTATCTGAGCACTATAGGACGTACTCAGCATCGTATAAGCCAGCAAAAATCATGGACCGTGAGGTCAAGCAGTTGAAACAAAGTCAAATTCTATCATGAAAATTCGCGGGAATTCCCGAAGAAGTCCCGAGTATACTTAGGTACGGGAAGACCAAAAGCGACTCAATTATCCACATTATTTCACCAATACCACTTCAGAGACTAACATGAACTGAATCCAGGGACTGGATTCCTGTTAGGAGGGAAGAATGTCACAATTCTCAATTTCAGGTCAATTTCCCAAATCCCGACATTTTCCTATTCATTGAATTTCAATTCAACATTTCACGTAAACAGGGTTTACGGATATTCATTTGACGGAACCAGGTAGGTTAACTCACATTATCATTCATCGTACATTTCATAGACTAGGGTTAGTCTACATTGCATCATGACATCTTTTGCATTCTATACCACTCGTAGATTATATATTTTCAAGTTACACTTATTTATTTATTTGTATATAAATAATAAGACAAGTTATTAGTTTTTTTTTAACCTAATGAACCAAACAAATTCCACTAGGGCACTAATATATTTTTATATTAGTTATTTTTCCACTTAGGTTATAAAACTATATATTATTTATTTTGGTGGACAACCAAATAATAAACCTTTACTTGAACTTATATATATAATAAATTGTATTAACAAAGCAATATCTATCAAAACACCCAATGTTTACAAAAATTATATTTTTATAATTTTTACAACTTTATTATATCCCGGTTAGTCACGTTATATTTTGTTTTTAATTAACCCGGTACCCGATAACGCTAAAACTACAAAACTATACACTAAACGGTACCCCATAAACAAAATAATGTATCAAAGTTACATCAAAACCACCTCATTATAGAGGTGGCAGGTTTTTAAGTGTGGACATCACACTTGTCCTAACCAAATTCACCATATATATACTCCAAAATCTACCTAATATTTCATACATACACCATTAATCAAAATTTAGAGAGAAGTAAACTTGGTTCTCCCCTCTTCTTCTCCTTGTGTCCACGGCCAACATCAACAAACCACAAGAATCATCCAAATTTGAAGAACAAGTATTAGTTGTGATCTATTACAAGGTTTTGAAATATAAACCTATAGATTGTTTAGGGTTTTCATCAAAATTTCAAAATCGTCAAGTAAGCTTATTCACTATTTTCTTTCATAAAAATTATCAAGGTTTATGTATTTTTCAAGTATTTGCTTGCATGTAAAAATCTATACCACAAGGTTTTCATCTTATATCTTTTATTTGTGTAAAATGGATTTCTTATGGACCCTTGGAGAAATGGTTGAAGTGATGATGTTAGGGAACCCATGACACCCTAAGAAGGTGTATGGTAGATTAAGGGATGAGTTGATGTTGTTAGTAGTGGTTTTGGACAAGTACTAACTAGGAAAAATCATTTTTGGAACCATATATAAACCTACTGTCCTTATTTTCAAAATTGGGTAAACTCAGTGAGTTTTGGTTAATTTTGGACCCAAGATATAGAAAATACATTCTTAGACGAAACTATGGCCTTTTGAATCGCTAAAAACGGACTTATAACGAAGGAGATATGCCAAAAACAAAATTATACTAGCTTTATATAATTTTCCGGAAAATAGTTGCTGATGTACGAATTTGTTTGACCAAAAGCGAGCCTTAGACCTTGTCAAAACTTACCAAACTATTGAAAATATGTTAGTTCACCTTTTTACCTTTTCGGGGATATAAAGAACTTGAGAAACGGCCTTATAACGAATAAGTTACGATTTTTCAAAGAATATTAATTCACTAAAATTCTACCAGCACTATTACTCAAAATTTTTCTAAGTATACCCAGAAACCTTGTAAACACCCATGTTGAGAGCCATTTTCCCGTCAATTGACTCAGTTCTGGAGTTTTGACTCCAAGGAACAAAAGTTAGAGCACCTGGCCTAGTTTTCAAATCAAAAAGCCGTTTGTCATTTGGACTTAAAATGAGTAATCTACAGCTATCCAAACATTCATAAAAACTGCCCAGAAATGGCAGTTTTAGCCTAAAACACCATACTTTTCGACCATTTATCATAAAATCTAGACACTTTGAGCAAAACTTCACTCCTGAACATATTTAGGCTTGGTGCTAAGCTTTCCAAAAATACCAATTTTATTTCCTAACTCTCAATATTCACTGATTTACAACTAGTTTTCCGAAGCCATTTTTAACCGTATTTCAAAAATTATCAAGTGTTATATTTTACGTCTAAAACCTATATTTCACTATATTTCACTATATAACTACCGTATAACATTATCAAACCATATGAACATGTAATAATCACCATGACCTTATACGAAGATGTAAATTATATTTTCGCCAACAATATATATTTTGAATACAAAAACGAGTGGTATAGATTATAGTGCAAGTGCATACATGAACCGATTTCATAATCTAAAGTAGATTACATGCATTCATTTTAGGTTGCGGCTAGGAGTTGCACCTCATTACTTCAGTTCATACATTCCATATTATGCCATTCCTTGAGGTGAGTTTTCATAGCCCCGTTTACATTTTTATTGTTTTCAAATCCCACGGGGGAGAATACATTGCACCATTTTTCATACGAGCCTAAGTATCAAATCCATATACATTACTTAAGTTACTACATTGCCATGTTTTAAGTCCCCACCATCATGAACCGTTAATTGTATTTAAGCGAGAGTGAGTGGATAGATCTATTGAGGGTGACGCCTCCATCCGTGTTGGGGTTACCAACAGTCAAGCGGATGCATTTCATTTGATCATTCCAAGTGTTTGGCAAAGCACTCCATTTGGGGCATTACCTACAGTCTAGCTTCGGGGTCATGAGCTTAAGTAATATTGTACAATTTTACAACCATATGACGGGTAGTCATACAATCATGTGACGGGTAGTCATACACTTATATTTATGGTTATCGTATAACATTCATTTTCCTAAACCTATGATTTCTCACCAACATTATTGTTGACCGTTTTAGCAATGTATTTTCAGGTTACTAAGATAACAACATGTGACTTGCATATGGACCATCATGGAGTCGAAGAGTCGACGCGTCTTACCTTTCATTTTATGCACTTATGTAACGTTTGATCAAGTTGAACTATTTTTCATGAACTTGTAACACCATTATGGGACCTATTTTGTAAACTCTGAATATTTTAATGATCAAACGATGTATTTTCAAAACGACACTTTAGGTCGTTCAATATAACCTTGTATGAGATGCCATGATCGTTACACCCAGGTATTCAATTCCGCTGCCATATAACTGGTAAATTCAGGGTGTGACATTAAACCGCGCAATACGTAAGAAGTGGAAAGTTGACGTAAAAATGGAAAAAGTGAATCATGACTTTAAAATTAGGATTGTAAGGAAACAATGGAGCATAGAAAATGTAGAGTAGACATAGTATAGTCGTGGTTGAATGAATTGAATGTACTATGACGTACGCGGATAACTTCCGACGAAGTTAATTAGTTAAAATAGAATAGTTGGTTAATAAACTATTAAAATAAATGACATGAAATTTTAGAAATGTCACAGCACGTACCCCTTAAGAGAGCTCCGTCTCGGAGCTTAACTCGCTTTATCTCCTGACGGTTCACTTGTGAAAAGATGAGGATACTTTCTCTTGATTTGATCTTCGCGTTCCCGTGTGAACTCTGGTCCTCGTCGGGTATCCCAACGAACTTTGACAATGGGGATGCGACTTTGCTTGAGTTGTTTCACTTCACGATCCATGATCTCTACTGGTTCTTCTATGAAGTGTAACTTGTCATCAATACGAAGTTCTTCTAATGGAATGATGAGACTTTCATCCGATAAACACTTCTTGAGATTAGAAACATGAAAAGTGTTATGAATGCCTTGAAGTTCTTCGGGTAGCTCTAACTTGTATGCTACAGGACCAACCTTAGCTAGGATCTTGAATGGTCCGATGTATCGTGGACTTAGCTTTCCACGTTTACCAAAACAAATTACACCCTTCCATGGTGAAACTTTGAGCATAACTCTATCATCCACATTAAACTCCAAAGGTTGGCGTCTAATATCGGCATAACTTTTCTGGCGACTACGAGCAGTTAACAAACGGTCTTGATTTGGACAATCTTCTCCGTTGTTTCACGAATCATTTCTGGCCCTGTGAGTTGGCTATCTCCGACCTCATTCCAACAAACTGGTGATCTACACTTCCGTCCATAGAGAGCTTCAAACGGTGCAGCCTTGATGCTTGCGTGATAACTATTGTTGTAGGAGAATTCGACTAATGGTAAATGTCGATCCCAACTACTTCCAAAGTCAATCACACACGCCCTTAGCATGTCTTCTAAAGTTTGTATTGTTCACTCGCTTTGACCATCCGTTTGTGGGTGGTACGCCGTACTCATATCCAGATTTGTATCCAACGCCTTCTGGAGTGACTTCCAGAATCCCGATGTGAATTGGCTATCTCTGTCGGATATAATTGAAATAGGCACACCATGTCTACAAACAATCTCTTTCAAGTATATTCGAGCAAGTTTCTCCATACCGTCGATTTCTTTTATTGGTAGGAAATGAGTAGATTTCGTCAAACGATCCACAATGACCCAAATTGCATCATACTCACTTGGAGTTCTAGGAAGTTTAGTGATAAAATCCATGGTAATTCTTTCCCATTTCCAAATAGGAATTTCAGGTTGTTGAAGAAAACCGGCTGGCTTTTGATGTTCCGCCTTCACTTTCGCACAAGTTAGACACTTGCCAACATAGGTGGCGATCACGGCCTTCATATTTGGCCACCAATACAGTTGCTTTAGATCGTGATACATCTTATCTGACCCCGGATGGATAGAATATTTGGATTTGTGAGACTCGTGCATGATTAAGTCTCTCAAACCTCCAAACAACGGTAACCAAACACGATTACCAAAACATCGGGTTCCATCGGGACGAGTCTCAAATATTGGTTTGATCCCCTTCCCTAGCCTTGAGAATTTGTTTCGGTAACTTAGGGAGAACTGTGGTCGTCATTACCAATGATCTAACACGTAATGGTTTTGCCCTTTTCTTTCGGCTTAAGGCATCAACCACCACGTTTGCTTTCCCAGGGTGATAACGGATGTCGCAATCGTAATCGCTTAGGAGTTCAATCCATCTACGTTGTCTCATGTTAAGCTCTTTTTGATCGAGGATATATTGGAGACTCTTGTGATCGGTATACACCGTACACTTCATACCGTACAAGTAGTGTCTCCATAGTCTAAGAGCAAAAACCACAGCACCCAATTCTAGATCATGGGTCATATAGTTTTCTTCATGAGTTCTCAATTGTCGAGAACCATAAGCTATGACCTTTTGTCGTTGCATCAATACTGCTCCAAAACCTTTGATCGATGCATCACAATAGACCACAAAATCTTCCATCCCATCTGGTAGTGCTAAGATAGGTGCGCTACAAAGTTTCTGTTTCAGTATTTGGAAAGCCTCTTCTTTGTCTTTACCCCACACGTACTTCTTATTTTTCTCGGTCAACTTGGTAAGAGGTTTGGCTATTAAAGAAAAACCTTCGATGAATCTTCGATAATAACCGGCAAGTCCTAAGAATTGCCTCACTTCTGTTGGTGTCGTCGGTGGAGCCCAATTTTGGATAGCTTCAATCTTCGAAGGATCCACATGAACACCTTTACTATTGATCACATGGCCGAGAAATTGTACAGATTCTAGCCAAAAGTCACATTTCGAGAACTTGGCATACAATTGCTCCTTTTTGAGTAACTCCAAAATAATCTTTAAGTGCTCCCCATGTTCTTCTTTGTTCTTGGAGTAAATCAGGATGTCATCAATAAATACAATTACAAACTTGTCGAGGTACGGCTTGCACACCCGATTCATCAAGTCCATGAATACCGCGGGTGCATTGGTCAATCCAAACGGCATCACTTGGAACTCGTAGTGACCATACCGAGTTCTAAATGCAGTAATTGGAGTGTCTTTTTCTCGGATGCGGAGCTGATGGTAACCTGATCGTAGGTCAATCTTGGAATATACACTTGAGCCTTGAAGTTGATCAAACAAATCGTCAATTCTTGGGAGTGGATAACGATTTTTGACCGTCAACTTGTTAAGCTCGCGGTAATCGATACACATACGAAAGGATCCGTCTTTCTTCTTCACAAACAACACTGGAGCTCCCCAAGGCGATGAGCTCGGTCGAATGAATCCTTTATCCGACAATTCTTGTAGTTGTTCCGATAGCTCCTTCATTTCTGATGGTGCCAACCGACAAGGTGCATGCGCCACAGGTGCAGCACCGGGCACTAATTCAATTTGGAACTCTACTTGTCGAGGTGGTGGAAGTCCCGGTAGATCTTCGGGAAACACTTCCGGAAAATCATGGACAATCGGTACATCTTCTAATCGCCTTTCGATTGATCCCTTCTCTGTCACTTGTGCTAGATACATTTGGCACCCTTGTCCTATGTACCTTTGGGCCTTGATACGAGATATGACTTTTAATTGGGACGCGCCTCTATCGCCTTTGATTATTAGTGTTTTGTTGTTGTGTGGAATACGAACAATCTTTTCACTACAGATAATGGCCGCGTTTCGGTCAGATAACCAATCCATTCCAATAATGACATCAAAAGTTCCAAGTTCAATTGGCATGAGGTCAATACTAAATGGGTGGTTCGCTAGATTTATGGTACAACTCCTTAGAATTGTGTTGGTACTAACCAATTTTCCATCGGCTAATTCTACTTCATAACTATAGTTTAACTTAACCGGGTTAATATTTATCAACGCACTAAAACTAGTGGACACAAAGCTCTTATCTGAACCCGAATCAAATAAAACTTTAGCATAGTGATCATTAAGTAGAAACATACCCGTCACGACATTCGGGCCTTGTTGCTCCCCCATCACATATACTCGAGCATGAGCATTCCCAGTCTGATCATTCTTCTTATTCGGGCATTTGTTGCTGTAGTGCCCTTTTTCCCCACAACCATAACAAGTTACAATTGGCTGTGTATTAGCACCAGTAGCAATAGCCTTACCCTACAGTCTGCCGCTATATGAGCTATCTTTCCATAATTGCCACATTTCACAGTACAGGGGCCAAGATGATGCCTCTTGCAGCGATGGCATTTAGGATGGGGTCCAGCATACCCACCTTTTCCAGTTGGGGCATCAGTCATTGCCCTCACATTCTCTTGTCTTTTATTTTGCTGATGATGGTCATTGTTGTGGCCCTGGTTGTTGTTGTTGTTTCCCTTCCTTTCGTCATCCCATTTTCTTTTGTTTTGGTGGTTGTTGCTATTGTTATTGTTGTTCGCATTTTGAGTCGTTCCATACTCCACCACTTGAGCCATAAGTTTTTGGGTGATACTAATAGCTGCATCCAGAGTTTGTGGATTAGAGGATGTCACGTCTCCCTTAATGCTTCTTGGAAGACCCTTAAGAAAAGCTTCCATTTCCTTCTCGAAATTCGGTACCATACTAGGACACAAAACTTTCAACTCTTGAAACCTTCGGATATAAGTTTCGATATCATAACCTTTCACTTTTAGATCATAAAACTCGGTTTCAAGCAACCTTACTTCACTAACGGGACAAAACTTATTGGTTGCCATTTTCTTGAAGTCAGTCCATGTAGTTTCATAGGCTTTTTCTATCCCGATGGGCTGAGCATATGAGTTCCACCAAGACTTAGCATATTCTATCATAGTACCCACAGCGTACTTGACTTTGCAGTCCTCTGAGTAGTTACTGAGTATGAACATGTTCTCGATACTTTCAAAGCAGCGGATCAATCCAACTGCCCCTTTAGTCCCCTTGAATTTAATAGGATCACAACCCAGAAATTGTTTATAAGTGCAACCACGCACTACAGCGCCAGTTGCAGCCCCGGCGGCTCCAGCACCGCCACCGGCAGCCCCAGCATCATTAGCCCTTGCAGCACGATCCTCGGCTAAAGCCTGAGCTACACTATCAGCGACTAGCTTCCGAATAGCCGCATTAGACATCTTCTTTGGTGGCATGATTCTATCACAACACGAGAAAATTTTGATGAGTATTCATACAATGACATAGATATAGTCATGCATTAGTAAATTGAATATGAAAGATTTCACAACAATATAGAGTAGAATTTAAGAGAATATAACTTCATCATTCATTACAAAAGATTAATACATTGTTGGATTGTATTACAAAATTTGACGATGTCATTACATTCAACGATACTAGTTTACTAACTAATAGTAATTTACAAGATGAAAGAACAACGACGAAATACAACAAGAGAAAAATACAAGTACATAAACTACTAAGGGTCACGAGGTGATCCACGTGGCTCGGGTGGTGAGGTTTCTCCATACACCGCTAGCACGTCAGTGGCATCATATGACCTCTCATCATCATACCCCAATCGGACCATCTCCTCCCAATGATCATAAGCCCATCGCCTCATCTCATAAAGATCTTTCTCAAGGCGATCATTTTCCATACGGTCTTTCATTCGGGACAACTTAACATCTTTTAACTGATGTTTCAACCTCTTATTTTCAGCCCTTACTCCTTCATCATCCGATTCTCTAAAACGTTTACCCAACAAATCCACTTCACTCTTATTCTTATCTTGTTAATGTTCCACTATACCCAAATCAAGATCTAGTAAATTCATGCGGTTATGCGCAAGTCTATCTCTCAACAAAGAACGTTCCCCTTCCAGTTCTCTCACCACCATTTGTCAATCCAACACTTTAACCTTTCCATAAAGAGAGTCAATATCTCTCCTCATGTAACTGGGCACTAGATCCTCGGGCTCATAAGTGATAGGAGCGGAAGAGGATGATCCACCCATTTCATGGATACTTTTAGGAAACATGCATCTTACAAGTGGTACTTGTGTAATGGTACCTACAGTAGCAATTTCCTCAGTTTCCGGCTCGGAATCGGAAGAAGTATCCGATAGTGGAGGTGGTGGATAAGGCGAACCTGGTGCCTCATACAGATGAATCAACTCGGGTTCATCCATATCCTCATCGGAGCTTACATCTTGAAGCATTAACTCATCGATCTCTTCTTCTTCTTGCCCATCCTCAAATGGCTCTTCTTCTTCTTCATCATCAAAGTTTGGATGAAGGTGATTCGGTAGTGGAGGTAGATGTTGAGCCGGTGCAAGCTCGGGTTGAGCCGGCTCGACTTCTGGGATATCTAACGCTTGATTAGGAGGAATTGGGAGTGCCATGACAAATCTGAAAAATCATATATATANTATTATTATGAAAATAATATTTGGCATAAGTAAGTGAGTAAATAGCGATTGCTTCATCAACAAGCAAGATACTCGATAAATATTACATGTACAAATGATAATATTTATTGTGCGCATATGTACAACAATGGCAAAATCAAAGAGATGTGTAATTAAATTTTTTTTTGGATAAAGTTTAAAATTTTCATGAATACAACAAGGAGTTTTGTACATAAAGTTTATATATAAGAAGTGATATTTTCACGGATTATCGGACAAGATAGGAAATAATTATAGTGCTTATAGTTATTTCTAATATAGCATGATTAAGATATATATGTATATACGATGGAGAAATAAGAAGCTCGGGAGTAGGCGCGCATGGATATCGAACAAGATGATGGAAGCTCATGATTTTTAAAAAAAATTGTGGAAAACTAGAAGGGGGGGTTGAATAGTTTTACGTCCATTTTAAAATTTGTGAAAAACAAGTTTATTTTAAAAACTTTGATTCTAGTTTATGTGATTTCAAGACTTGTACCAATATATATTACTAACTAACTAAGCTAATATAATGTAAGTAAATAAGTAATGAAAGGAAAGAGTTAGAAAGATCAAACCACAACACAAGGATTTATAGTGGTTTGGCTACAAGGTCACCTTCCTTGTTCCTACTCCACTCCCCGAGTCACCTACTCGAGAGTTTTCTTCACTATGTCAACAA
>LBNU01036834.1:47233-62858 GCA_014162995.1 Artemisia annua | reverse complement strand
TATTTTTCTTTGAGATGAAATATATTGCACTAACTCTTTCATTGTAGGTTCACCATTATATACGCTCGATCGTATATAGCATACTCATCTAAGGATGGAGTTTGCATCGATTATTTTTCTTCTTTTATTGTAGGTGCTTTTTGACGTCCTCGAACATGGAGGAATATCCAATCAAGCATTCATATTGCATCTTCAATACACTTTGTTGTATAGTACATATTTGTCTAAATACAAAGCTTCTACTATACTAATTTTTGTTTTGTAGGTTCATATTGATGCCCTAAATCAACGGGGAGCTTCCGTCAAGCATTTATAGAATTCATTGTACACACGCATTGTTATATACCACATACTCATTATAGGATAATTATTGTCTTACACTAACCTTTATTTTGTAGGATTCTTCATCCTTGCATCATATACGTTGGTACCCTAGCAACGGGGAGTATTGATCAAGGGGGAGCTAATCATGCACTAACCTTTGTTTTTGTAGTTTTCTTATTTCTTGTGTCATTTACGTTGGGACCCTAGCAATGGGGAGTATTGATCAAGGGGGAGCTACAGTCAAGGGGAAGCATGCACGCATTCATCTTTATTCTCATTCTTCGACACACTTTTGTGTTTTGACAAAAAGAAGGAGATAGGTCAACATAGTCCAACATGCATTTCATTCATCATGCATTTTTCATATAATTTTTATATTGCACAACACTAACCTTGATGTAGGTTAAGGAACTAAATTTGATCCATGGATCCGCTAACAACCTAAGGGATGCAACAACCTTAGGAAATTGGAGTTGAAGAATTAACTTCACTAGGGATGATGCAAGCTCGCCATTTTGGGGAGAAATGAAGTTAACTCCAAGGACACACCTTTTTTGTTTCGAATAAATGGGGAGAAGAGTGTAAACGGAGAAGGAAATGTAGAAGGTATTGCGGATACAAGTAAGTAATACGGACACAATTAACTTTTTACATTTTACGTTCTATCATGTTTACATATTTTGTAATCATGAAAAAGGGGGAGATTGTTAGTGCAAATATTACGATATTTAATCTATACAGTCTCGTTTGTTTTGATTGATGACAAACGTATAACTTGATACATAACGTAAAATGTACAAGTTACTCGTAATCATATTTTGTCTCAACATACATTCAACACCTCTCAACGTCGCAGGTCTTCGTATGCTACAACACAGGTTCATACATGTTTGTTATGTGGCATTATGATCAAACCCCTTGACTAGCCCTTTAGAATGTTTAAAATACTTTTAGAGTCTTTAAGTATTTTAGGTGTCAAAGTTTACTTTAGGTGTCAAATAGAATAAGTGCCACATTAGGTGTCAAAGTGCACTTTAGATGTCAAATCATATAAAATGCCACATTAGGTGTCTAGGTAATATTAGTAAGTTTACAATCTATAAAAATGTATCTTATAAAGAACATAAACACATCAAACATTTTTAGTAACTTACTAAACATCATATAGCAAGCTAACATATACATTTTCTAGTAACTTGCAAGTATACTTTTAATTACATGTTAATCTAAAATGAAAAATGTATATTTACATCATGCCTTGGATCATCCATGTCTTGTCAATGGATCCTTGTAAGATATAAGATATATTTTGGTTAGATTTATAAACAAGCATCTTAAAGTTAACTTTGAGAGATATGGAAAGATTTTGAGTAGATTTGGTAGAAATATTGGAAAGATTTTGTGTCAGTCCTGAAAGAACCAAATCCATACACGGAAGGAACCATTCAAAAGGTTCCGCCATTTCCGTGGGTGACCCAGATTGCTTTTNCTACAACACAGGTTCATACATGTTTGTTATGTGGCATTATGATCAAACCCCTTGACTAGCCCTTTAGAATGTTTAAAATACTTTTAGAGTCTTTAAGTATTTTAGGTGTCAAAGTTTACTTTAGGTGTCAAATAGAATAAGTGCCACATTAGGTGTCAAAGTGCACTTTAGATGTCAAATCATATAAAATGCCACATTAGGTGTCTAGGTAATATTAGTAAGTTTACAATCTATAAAAATGTATCTTATAAAGAACATAAACACATCAAACATTTTTAGTAACTTACTAAACATCATATAGCAAGCTAACATATACATTTTCTAGTAACTTGCAAGTATACTTTTAATTACATGTTAATCTAAAATGAAAAATGTATATTTACATCATGCCTTGGATCATCCATGTCTTGTCAATGGATCCTTGTAAGATATAAGATATATTTTGGTTAGATTTATAAACAAGCATCTTAAAGTTAACTTTGAGAGATATGGAAAGATTTTGAGTAGATTTGGTAGAAATATAGGAAAGATTTTGTGTCAGTCCTGAAAGAACCAAATCCATACACGGAAGGAACCATTCAAAAGGTTCCGCCATTTCCGTGGGTGACCCAGATTGCTTTTTTATAAATAGTAGCCCATTGTTTACCCATAGTTTTTAACCCACAAGAACATCCATTCTCTCTACCCTTTGCATACATCTTAGATCAGTAGTAAGCCGTGTAGAAACCCACATTATCATGATCATAATGCTTCTAACATTCATCTTTGTTGTAAGCATATCATACATCTTGATCCACCAAAGAAGCTTGGATATCTTGCCATCATTATCCACCACAAGTATACATACATGAAGATTCATCACAACAAGCTTAGAGAACTTGTGATCTTCATCCATTGAAGGCTTTCTATCAGTGGAAGTTCTTTTAGATTAGTCATTCATATCCATTAGACATTTATGTCATGGATCATCATTGTACTAATTACAATATATCATTATTGATTAGACGGTTTATGTGTTTGTGCCATAAACCACAAGGTTTCTATGTTGGGCCACAAAACATAGCGGGAGTTGTTGTACCCTTGTAAAAGAACTAGCGGGTGTGGTTGTACCTTTGTAAAAGAACTCGACATCTAGCTTAGTGTCGGAAATATTGTATAGGCGACGTTAGGTTGGTTCTACCTCGAACTAGAGCCCGGTATTTAGCTTTGTACCGGATAAAGTGTAAGCGATGTTTGTAAGGTTTTCTCCGCCGAGAAGGGACCTTGTTGATCTAGTGAAGTAACTCTCAAGTTGGGTACTGGGGGAGTGGAGTAGGGCGGAAAGGAGATCCGTGATCGAACCACTATAAATCCTCGTGTTTGATTTGCACTTTCTTTCACTTATTGCTTTACTTTATTGATTGCATTATGTGATTGCTCGTATTATGAATTGTTGATTATACTTGTGTGATAACTTGTTTTAAGTTTATAGTATTCACAAACTATACATAACATCTTTCATATTAGAACAAGCTAAAATTGGATATTTGATACAACAAGTAAGAAGAGATTTTAAACGGTAACGTATTCACCCCCCCTCTACGTTTCCATAACACGGATAAAGCATAACCCCCGTTGGTAGTATTAGATTAAGGTAAGACCAGGTCGTATCCACAGGGACTTAGTTCGTTCGGATTAAGTATAAATGATTAGTAAAACAAGAAAAGTAACGATTATGGTAATATGAGCAATTCAAATATTAAAACAAATGATTGCTTGGATAGCTTAGATAATCTAGTGACAATGCTTATGTTTGATCTCAGTTTGATAAAGGAGAACAACTTATAAGAAAGCTATTTTCGTCAAAAGAGCAATTTCATAATTCATAGGCCATTCAAGATTCATATCTACCCATTAAGTGATTTCTCTCGAAATAGTATTCCATATCAAGTCTTGATTATTATTGATTCTTCTAAGTGGATTTCTCCTTTTAAAGACTGGAAACGTAGACAAGTTCCTAGAATTGCGTTTAACAAGTTGGTTCTTTCGACCTATCCTAACATATTATATTCAACCAGTTTCAACAAATAAACATAATAAGACTAGAGATAAATAGTTCACAATATAAACTTGAAATTGGTAGAGATCAAAACATAATCATAAGTCGCTTTATTATATTCACATATCCAAGCAATCACAAGAGGTTTAGCCTCTCATGGCTAATGAGTTCATAACAATAGAAGTGAGTAAATAGTAAACAGGAGACATACAGATTGGATTGATCAAATGATTACACAAGTGTCACAAGTAACCAAGAACTCGACACCAACAAGTATATAACACCCTTGGTCTGATTCGTTCACCCCTGCAAATGGCTCTGGATCACGTAGCACTTCTGACTTCAACTTAGTGAAATTGGTTATATCGTGGGAGAGTTCAAATCCCTACAAATGAGCTCTATTTATAGGCATTCTGATAGGCGAAGTACGGCGCACTTGCTTAGTGAGTATGGCGCACTTTCTTATTTTCTTGGCGCCAAAGTTTCATAAATGCAAAGGAAGTACGGCGCACTTTATTTGTAAGACCGGCGCACATTTATTAAAATATTATATATTGACTTCCTTTGACCGAGAGGTAAGTGCGGCGCACATAACTTGAAAACCAACGCACTTGGCTTGCATGAAAAATTAGTCATGTAAGACTTCTTATTTATTTACTTCAAGTGGCGAAATAGTAGGTTTTGCGATGTATCATGCTCAGAACATCCGAGAGTGAACCTGCATTCATTTTATGCTATTAAGTACCGAAAGTTCACATCAAATGATCATAAAACATATAATATAATACTCAAGGAATATGTATAAATAGAGCGTTATCAAATACCTCCACACTTAGCTATTGCTGCCCCTCAAGCAATCAAGCGAGAAAATTCATTTTGTTTTGTGATCATGGAGATATATTATTAAGATTTATTTATTTTTGCTAGAAAGGCATTGACACATAACTAAAAACACCTCACAGAGGATTATTTTAAATGATTTACACAATTCACTCAAATAGGGTTAAGTTCACTCAATATTTGCACAGACACGTCTAAATAGCTACCATAGGCTTGCACAGAACACAAAGAAAACTCCGACAAGGCGGAAGCACCAGACAATGATATCAATTAGGACTTTTTCGGGTTGGATTAGGGATTAAGGGTATGAGCAAGGCATGGATAATTTTTCTCATTGTTTCTGTAGGATTTATAGAAGAATGTACTACTAAGCAACTGCTGATCATTAACATACAAAGATCTTTATACTTTCTCTTTTTCTTTCCAACATAACTTTTTCTTTCTTTAACTTTTCATCATTCATAAATTCTCAAATTCTTTTTCTCTTTCAATATTTCGCACAACTTTTTTTTTCATAATTTTCGCAGCAATAATCAATCAATCTTCATTCTTATTGGGCGTAAGTAGTTTGGTTTAAAAATAAGGAAAAGGCAAAGGCTCAGCATGTTGTTCTAGGTGGCAATAGCACTAAAAATGAGCATTAGAGGGTTAATTTCTGGAATATACTAGTGACCAGTGTAGTCAACTAGATTATGATTTCATAGGATGGCTTATTTGGTGTAAATCTTAATTTTGCCTCAATATCATATAAAATTGTCTATAAAGCATGAAAAATGCAATCTCACTGCGGCATTCGTTATTGATGTATAAGTGCAAGTTTTAGAGCTAATTTAAATCGTCGGCTCACTCATATGTTCTGGAGAAAGTGTAGCGGATATACACTTATAAAGGCTTATAATTATCTCACATTTGTGGTGAATGAAATTGTGTCTAGCTATAGTGTCAATCCAAGTGGATTTGCCTTAATAACTTGTGAAAACATATAATTTTTAAGTTTTTAGTAGAAACCAATGACTGAGTCATATAATCGGTTTTATGAAATAACTATTTTTACTATTTGACTCCCCCCCATACTCAAGTTGAACATTGCCCTCAATGTTTATAACTGGATATAAAAATAGGAAAAATATTACTAGAAAAAGAGTGTAACTTCCCGGGCCATATGAGAAAGCATGAAGAGCTGAGCTATCTCAAATGCGGTCTTCATAATAATCTGCAAAAATAATAAAAACAAACACACAAAATTGGAAAATATTTTTGGGTTTGTGGTTTTATATATTTTTTTGTTTTTTATATTTTTAAATGCCTCCACACTTAAGTTTTAAAGTGTGGTTTAAACAGAATTTTTAGTAAATAAATGAAAAAGAAAATAAAACAAAACATAACGAGTTGCCTCCCGCCAAGCGCTAATTTCAGAGTCTATAGCTCGACTCATATGATTAGGGTGATTTAGTCGTTTGGGAAGAAGGGTGTTGATTCTTTCCTTCTATCGTTGGAACTTTCTTCTTCATGGTATAATTTAAGCCTGTGACCATTGACTATAAAACTTTTATCGTCATGCCCGTATAGTTAAACATATCTGGATGGATATTGGTGTTTAACAATATAAGGTCCAACCCAATGGCTTGTAAGTTTTGGTTGTTTGATTTTGAACTTTGATTGGAATAGGAGGACTTTATTTCCTTTCTTGAATTCTTTTCTCAATTTTAATTTTCTATCATGCCAAACTTTAGTTTTTTCTTTATAAAGACGAGAGTTTTCATAAGCATAAAAGCGTAGTTCGTCTAATTCATGAAGTTGAAACATTTGTTTTTCACCGGCTGCAATTAAATCTAGATTACAATTTTTAAGTGCCCGGTATGCACGGTGTTCTAATTCAAAGGGTAGGTGGCATGCTTTACCATATATGAGTTTGTATGGTATTGTTCCAGTTTGAGTTTTATAAGCAGTCCTAAAGGCCCATAGAGCATCGTCTAATTTCCTTGACCAAACAACATGATTTTCTTTAACTGTTTTTTCAAGTATTCTTTTAAGAGCGCTATTAGTATTTTCAACTTGACCACTTGTTTGAGGGTGATATGATGTAGAGAATCGATGGTTAACTCCATATCTTTCATAGCTTTTTCTATCAATTTGTTGCAAAAATGAGTGCCTCTGTTGCTAATGAGAGCTTTTGGTATTCCAAAACGACAGAATATTTTCTCAAGGAATGATATAACAACTTTGGCATCATTTGTTTGAAGAGCTTGGGCTTCTGCCCATTTTGAGACATAGTCGACAGTGACTAGGATGTATTCGAATTTTGATGATTTAGGAAAGGGTCCTATAAAGTCTATACCCCAGATGTCAAAAATTTCACATACTTGAATGTAATTCATGGGCATTTCATCCTTTTTAGAAATGTTTCCAGTTTTCTAACATGCTTCGCAAAGGCAAACTAGAGTATGTGCTTTTTTCAGAATTGTTGGCCAATAGAATCCAGATTCAAATACTTTTTTAGCGGTAGCGGTAGCACCATAATGTCCACCGGTAGGTCCATGGTGACATTTATCAAGAATAGCACGNTCCTATAAAGTCTATACCCCAGATGTCAAAAATTTCACATACTTGAATGTAATTCATGGGCATTTCATCCTTTTTAGAAATGTTTCCAGTTTTCTAACATGCTTCGCAAAGGCAAACTAGAGTATGTGCTTTTTTCAGAATTGTTGGCCAATAGAATCCAGATTCAAATACTTTTTTAGCGGTAGCGGTAGCACCATAATGTCCACCGGTAGGTCCATGGTGACATTTATCAAGAATAGCACGAGTTTCAGGTCCAGAGACACATCTACGGATTATTCCGTCAGGAACTATTTTGAATAAGTATGGTTCATCCCAAAAATATTTCTTTACGTCTGAGAAGAATTTTCTTTTCTCTTGGTGAGTCACTCCCTTTCGTAATATATCCCCCGCCAGATAGTTTGCAAGGTCTGCGAACCAAGGCGTGTCTGGAGAACTAATTGCATTAAGAGTTTCATCAGGAAAATTATCGTCTATATCAATTTCTATTTCTTCATCTTCATTTTCTAAACGAGACAAATGATCGGCGGCTACGTTTTCAACACCTTTATTGTCTTTGATTTCTATGTCAAATTCTTGTAAAAGAAAAATCCAACGAATAAGACGTGGTTTAGATCTTGCTTTTTAAATAGATATTTGAGAGCGGAATGATCTGTATAGACCACAGTTTTCGATAGAACTAGATATGAACGGAATTTTTCGAATGCAAATACAATGGCCATGAGTTCTTTTTCAGTAACCATATAGTTCTATTGAGCAACGTTGAGCGTTTCGCTAGCAAAGTAGATAGGATGGAAATGTCTACCATCTTTTTGTCCTAAAACAGCTCCAACTGCAAAATCGCTTGCATCGCACATTAATTCAAATGGTAAATTCCAATTTGGACTTTTAATGATTAGTGTACATGTGAGTTTTTTTCTTTAAGAGATTCGAAAGCTTTTCGACATTCGTCATCGAATTCAAAGGTAACGTCCTTTTCTAGAAGTTTAGTTAAAGGTCGAGCGATTTTTGAGAAATCTTTAATAAATCGTCGATAGAATCCTGCATGTCCTAAAAATCTTCTAATGCCTTTCACATTAGTAGGAGGTGGAAGTTTTGAGATTACATCAATTTTTGCTTTGTCAACTTCAAGTCCTGCTCCTGACACTTTATGTCCGAGCACAATACCTTCTTTGACCATGAAGTGGCATTTTTTCCAATTAAGCAAAAGATTTTCGTCTTCACAACGTTGAAGCATTTTATCTAAATTACCTAGGCATTTATCGAAAGAATTTCCAAATACTGAAAAATCATCCATGAAAACTTCCACAGATTCTTCAATCATATCATGAAAATTGCTATCATACACCTTTGAAAAGTAGCAGGTGCATTGCACACGTTGATAAGAAAAAGTTCCGAAAAGACATGTAAATGTTGTTTTTTCTTGATCCATTTGATCGATTGGTATTTGGAAATAACTGGAGAATCCGTCTAGAAAATACAAATATTCATTTCCCGCTAGTCTTTCTAACATTTGGTCCATGAATAGGAGAGGAAAGTGATCTTTTGCGGTAGCTTCATTTAGTTTTCTATAGTCAATACTTACGCGCCAACCAGTGACAGTTCTAGTTTTGACAAGTTTATCATTTTCATTTGTCACTACTGTTATACCACCTTTTTTAGGTACACAATGAATAGGACTTACTCATGGGCTGTCTGCTATAGGGTAGATGATTCCTGAATCAAGGAGTTTAACAACTTTCTACTTGACAACTTCTTTCATATTCGGATTGAGTCTTCTTTGCTTTTGAACCACTGGTTTCTTATCATTCATTAACTAAATTTTGTGTTTACAGAAAGATGAACTAATTCCAAGTATGTCACTTGTTTTCCAAGTAAAGGCTCTTTTGTGGTTTTTGAGAACTGAAATCAATTTTACTTTCTTCCTAACGGAGAGTTTAGATGAAATTATGACTGGAAGTAATGATTCTCCTTCCAAGAAAGCATATTCCAAATGGTCTTGTAATGGTTTGAGAATGAGATCAGTTGGTGGTTCTTCAATAGAATTTCTAACTTTATGTTCAGTGTCAAAGATTATTTTCTCAAATGAAGGTTCTTCTTCATCATTATCCTCGTCATCGGAACTTTCATTTTTATCTTCGATAGTCATAGCCATGAATTGATCATATTCAGCCATAACTTCATCTTCAAGAATTGTTCCATCGACTGAGTATAGTAATTGATTAAATTCATTTAGCAGTTCATCGAAATCTTCCTCAAGAATTTCAACGATAACATCAATTCTAAAGCATGTGTCATCATTAGAGTAAGAGTGTTTCATAGCCTTATCTATGAAGAAAATCATTCTTTCTTTGCCAACTCCTAAATTGAGTTTTTTCTGTTTAACTCGAATCATTGCATCGACTGTATGGAGAAAAGGTCTTCCTAAGATTAGGGGTACTTTGCTATCTTCTTCCATTTCTAGGATAACGAAGTCAACTGGAAAGGTGAATTTTCCAACTTCAACTAACATGTTTTCAGCGATTCCAACAGGATATTGGAAAGATCGGTCACCTAACCTAACACTCATCTTAGTAGGTTTACGCGTTTCGATGGATAATTTAGCATAGAGAGAATATGGCATCAAATTAATGCTAGCACCAAGATCGGCTAAAGCATAGCATGAGAATGTTTTACTGAAAGTACAAGGAATTAGGAAATTTCCTAGGTCTTCGAGTTTCTATGGAATTTTGTTCTGAATGATAGCTGAACATTCTTCATTAAGGAAAGTTGCTAAAATTTGTTCGAGCTTTCTTTTGTTACTAACAATTTCTGTAAGAAATTTCCCATAGTTGGGCATTCCGGCTAAAACATCAACAAGAGAAACATTAATTCGAACAGCTCGAATTATGTTAAGAAATTTTCTGTACTGAGCTTCCATCTTTTCTTTTCTTAAGCGTTGAGTGTATGGAATTCTGGGTTTGTAGGGTTTAGGTACTGGTATTTCAGGAGTTATAGTTTCCTTTCGAGGAGCAAGTTCATCCTCTTCTTCGTCATCATTGAAAACTTCAACCGGTTGTTGAGTTTGACTAGGATCATGTGGTGGATCATAAAAAGTACCATTTCTTGTGGTTATAGCATTCACATGCTCATGTCGAGCTTGTGGTGGTTGATAAGGTTTGTTTTTAGGTTTTGGTTGAGTGTTACTAGGAAGAGATCCAGAAGCTCGACCAGATTGCTTTTCAGCAAATCTGTCGAATATGGCTTCCAAATTTTGAATTGAGGCTTGGTGATTTCGAGTAGAGGACTCAAGTTTGTCTTTTAGGTCCATGAATGTGTCTTTCACAAAAAGGTTTGTCGATTTTTGTGATTTAATAAAATCATCCAATTGTGTTTGAACGTCTGGTTTTTCATCAGTGTTTGTTCATTTGTAAGGTTCTCGATTATATTCGTTTTTCGTACTAGGCCTCAATCGTTCACGATCACGATCACGATCACGATAGTTCTCATAGTAATGGGTACGTCTAAATGTATTCATAAATTTAGCTTTTTCTTCACGTGACATAGGTGTGTCATCATCATTGCAATTTGTGGTAGCATGGTTTCCGCCACAATGATTACAACTCTCACGTTGTTCTCTTATTTCTTTGTATTGAGCATCCATTTTAATTGTATTGGCATCCATTCTTGCCATAATTTTGTTAGTATCAGAATTACTACTGCCTTCATCAGCGAAAGCAACAGTTTTGCGAAGAGAATTTTTTGGTTTTTGTTCTTTGGACCAATCGAGTTTAAGCAAGACTTTGTCTTCAAGGAGTTGATACGCTTGATTTGGTGTTTTATAGAGAAATATACAACCGACTGCAGTGTTTAAAGTTTCTTGAGTTAGTTCATCAAGACCGTGGTAAAAGATTTTGATTATATTGCCTTTTGTCAAAACGTGTCCATAACAGTTTCTTAGCAGTTCTTTCATTCGAAGCCAGGCTTCGGTGAGATTTTCACATTCATGTTGTGAGAATCCTCGGATTTCTCCGAGAAGTTTATCGAATAGAGCTGGTGGAAAGTATCTACTAATGAAAGCAGTACGATGTTCATCCCATGATTCAATGGTTCCTCCATTGAGTTCGTTAAGCCAGGTTTTAGCTTCTCCCGTTAAAGATAGAGGAAACATCATGAGTCTTATCGCTTCGGTTTTGGTAGCTCCGTATTTGAACATATCGCATATGCTTTGAAATTCATGAATGTGCTTGTGGGGATCAGTTTTAATTCGGCCATCAAATGGTTTTCCTTGACAAGAGTCAAGTGATTTCCTTTGATTGCAAATTCATTTGCGGTTTCAGGAATGGTAATAGCTGGTCCAGGGGTAGGTGCAACGATACGATCGTTAGCCCACGTTGGTTCGTTGTCAACGTCATCCATTGGATCGTAAATTTGGATTAATTTGATGAAAAATCTGAAGTTTGAGATATCGTCAATAGGTGTGTGGTGAACACGAGGTTGTTCGGGTCTTTTGTCTTTTTGAGAAAAAGGAACTCTTTTGTTATTACGTTTTCTTTTGTTTAAAGTTCTTTCAGGTTCTGATAGAGGTGAAATGGGATCAGTTTCAGTTAAACGAGTGTGCATTCAAAGATAGTGAGCGAAATTTAAATCAGTGTGACAAATTTCGTTTTTTGAGTAAGTGAGTGCGGCGTACACAGAATAGTGTGTGGCATACTTGTGTGATATTGCTAAGTGCGGCGTACTTGTGTGTAAGTACGGCGGTGTTATTTTTACCGAGAAGATTAATCTCAAAGGATAGTGAAAAAGATGATTCTTTTTGGTTTTTATGAAAAGGTTTGTGAATTTAAAAAAAAAACATTACGGATTGAAGTAAGTGCAAGTACGGCGGTATGTGTGTGTTTCGTGTATAAGTGCGGCGCACAAGTATATTTTTACGGCGTGCTTTCTGCAACAGAAGAACAGAGTGATCTAGTTTTTGAAGAAATTTTTGGTTTTGTTTGCTAATTTTACTTCGAAAATACTTAAGGAACAGATTTAAGTCCCCGGCAGCGACGCGAAAAACTTTGATGTGTAAGGAAAGCATTAAATTTATAATACTAGTTTCATCGATTTTTAATAAACCAAGCACACGGGTAAAGTATAACCCCCGTTGGTAGTATTAGATTAAGGTAAGACCAGGTCGTATCCACAGGGACTTAGTTCGTTCGGATTACTGTAAGTATAAATGATTAGTAAAACAAGACAAGTAACGATTATGGTAATATGAGNGTTTTGTTTGCTAATTTTACTTCGAAAATACTTAAGGAACAGATTTAAGTCCCCGGCAGCGACGCGAAAAACTTTGATGTGTAAGGAAAGCATTAAATTTATAATACTAGTTTCATCGATTTTTAATAAACCAAGCACACGGGTAAAGTATAACCCCCGTTGGTAGTATTAGATTAAGGTAAGACCAGGTCGTATCCACAGGGACTTAGTTCGTTCGGATTACTGTAAGTATAAATGATTAGTAAAACAAGACAAGTAACGATTATGGTAATATGAGGAATTCAAATATTAAAACAAATGATTGCTTGGATAGCTTAGATAATCTAGTGACAATGCTTATGTTTGGTCTCAGTTTGATAAAGGAGCACAACTTATAAGAAACCTATTTTCGTCAAAAAAGCAATTTCTAATTCGTAGGTTCAATTCAAGATTCATATCTACCCATTAAGTGATTTCTCTCGAAATAGTATTCCATATTAAGTCTAGATTATTATTGATTCTTCTAAGTGGATTTCTCCTTTCAAAGACTAGAAACGCAGACAAGTTCCTAGGATTGCGTTTAACAAGTTGGTTCGTTCGACCTATCCCAACATATTATATTCAACCAATTTCAACAAATAAACATAATAAGACTAGAGATGAAATAGTTCACAATATAAACTTGAAATTGGTAGAGATCAAAACATAATCATAAGTCGCTTTATTATATTCACATATCCAAGCAATCACAAGAGGTTTAGCCTCTCATGGATAATAAGTTCATAGCAACAGAAGTGAGTAAATAGTAAACAAGAGACATACAGATTGGATTGATCAAATGATTACACAAGTGTCACAAGTAACCAACAATTCGACACCAACAAGTATATAACACCCCTTGTTCTGATTCGTTCACCCCTGCAAATGGCTCTGGATCACGTAGCACTTCTGACTTTAACTTAGTGAAATTGGTTATATCGTGGGAGAGTTCAAATGCTTGCAAATGAGCTCTATTTTTAGGCATTCTGATAGGCGAAGTACGGCGCACTTGCTTAGTGAGTACGAAACACTTTCTTATTTTCTTAGTGCAAAAGTTTCATAAATATAGAGGAAGTACGGCGCACTTTATTTGTAAGACCGGCGCACATTTATTAAAATATTATATATTGACTTCCTTTGACCGAGAGGTAAGTGCAGCACACATAACTGGAAAACCAACGCACTTGACTTGCATGAAAAACTAATCATGGAAGACTTCTTATTTATTTACTTCAAGTGCTGAAATAGTAGGTTTTGCGATTTATCATGCTCAGAACATCCGAGAGTGAACCTGCTTTCATTTTATGCTATTAAGTACCAAAAGTTCACATCAAATGATCATAAAACATATAATATAATGCTCAAGGAATATATATATTTAGAGCGTTATCAAACCTCGAGGCTAAAATCGAACTTTTATCTAAAGATGTGCAGGAACAGATTATAATAGAAAAGGCTAAGGTTTGTGTAGCGGTACCAATAGACGAAGAACGTTTTGACACTATTTCCAAGAAATCCTCGCATAACGAAACAGAGTTACGCCGTAACATGCCTGAACAACTACGGCGTAACAACGAACCTGAGGAAAAGTGTGCTACAGTGAGAAGCGAAGAGCTCAAGATTATAACTAGTAACTGATGCAGGTTTTACCGACCAGGTTATAATATTTATAATTACTCGTTTTACCTAAGGTCTACCTATTTGCAATAACGGAGAGAGAATTCGGTCGTGTATAAAATAGTAATGGTAACTCCGAGGTCGTCCCAAGAGCTATGTGGTGCGGACTATGCCTAAGTCTAATGTCACTAATTAAAAGAAATAATGGATTGATTGATTGCACTGGTACAAAAAGTTCTATCAGTCACGCCCAAAATGCGTGACGATAGGCATATAGTCACACACGTTTTTTTCGTCATGTGTCACCAAAAGTCCCGCCACCGTAGGTGGCATATGGTGACGTTGTTGAGTTCGTGGCCTTTTCCATCGAAAAAGAGTGACCAAAACTCCGAATATGTGTGACAAATTAGGCACAAGTTTTGTTGGATTAGTCATTATTAGTGACCGTAAACAACTTATAGTCACACGAATGTTTTTTGAGAGTGACTATTGTTCGTCCTTTGGCCACATAAATATATAATATATGTGACATTTGAGATGATATATTCAAGTAATTTTAGAGCCGAATGGTCGGTGTACACTATGGTTTTGGAAAGAACGAGATAGGACCAGAATTTCTCAAAAGCGTAGACAACGGCTAACATCTCTTTTTCCGTAGTCGTGTAGTGAGACTGAGCATCGGTCATTGTTTTGCTGGCATAGTGTGTCGGCTGAAAATGTTTTGTTTTGCGTTGCCCGAGGACTGCTCCTATAGCATAGTCACTAGCGTCACACATGAGTTCGAACGGCAAGTCCCAGTCGGGTGCAACAAGAATTGGAGCCTCGGTTAACTTTTTCTTGAGAATTGTAAAGGCTTCGTGACACTCGGGTGAAAAGAAGAATGGAGTTTCTTTCTCGAGAAGACGGGTCAGGGGCCGGGCGATTTTAGAGAAATCTTGGATAAATCGACGGTAGAAACCGGCATGACCTAGAAAACTACGAATGCCTCTGACGGTGGTAGGAGGAGGGAGTTTAGCAATAACGTCTACTTTTGCTCTGTCGACCTCGATCCCATTTTTAGAAATTTTATGACCTAGAACGATGCCTTCGTTAACCATAAAATGACATTTTTCCCAATTAAGCACGAGGTTAGTATCTTCACAACGTTTAAGCATTTTGTCGAGATTAGAAAGGCACGTAGAAAATGAGTTTCCGTAGACCGAAAAATCGTCCATAAAGACTTCCATGGTTTTCTCAATCATGTCATGAAAGATAGCCATCATGCATCGTTGGAATGTTCCGGGAGCGTTACACAACCCGAAAGGCATGCGGCGATAAGCAAAGGTACCGTACGGACATGTAAAAGTGGTCTTTTCCTGATCGGGTGGATCAATCGGAATTTGGAAGTAACCGGAAAAGCCATCGAGAAAACAATAGAATTCATTTCCTGCTAAGCGTTCAAGCATTTGATCCATGAAAGGTAAAGGGAAATGATCTTTACGGGTAGCTTC
>LBNU01036834.1:23316-38761 GCA_014162995.1 Artemisia annua | reverse complement strand
GGGGGGAGGGAAATGTGTGAACGGGGGGTGGTGTCTGGTTTAAATTATAACAAAGGGGGAAGATTGGGCTGGTGGGAGTGTTGGGCCAAAGGGAAGAGTTGGGCCTGGGAGTTATAAGGGGGGTTGTATTGGGTTTGTGTTTGTTTTGGACTTGGATTTGGGTTTATGTTATAATAAGGGTCCGGTTGGTTTAGTTATATCACAAGGACCAATTTTGTAATTTCTGCAAAGATGAGGGCCTGAATTGTAATTCTTCCAAAGTAATCACAAGGTCCATTCTTGCCATATGATGAATAGTACAAGGTCCTTTTTGATATTTCAACTTTTTGAATTTCCAGGGACCTGTTTTGCTAACTTGTGAAACTTAAGGGACCAAACCTGTAAATTCTCCAAATTTTACACCCAAGGACCATTTGTGATAACTTTTAATCTCTAAGGACCATTAATGACTTTTTCACCCAAAAATATTTGCTCAGGGGCCATTTCTGCCAAATTTGAAACTTGAAGGACCATTTGTGTAATTTTTGCAAACTTGCCACCAAAGGACTAAATATGATAATTTGTGATTTCAAAAGGACCTTTGATGACTTTTTATTGAAAATTAATGCTTAGTAACTAGTTTTGTCAATTCTTGATATTTGAGGGACTGAAACTGCCAATTATGCAAACTTTGGTCGTTTTTCATTTGTTTTTAAACATTTTGCATCTGAAACATATAAAACACACTTTTGGAATATTTTCACTATTTTGATGCATTATTGGGTGTTTTTGAATGTTTTGGCAGTTCATATAAGACAAAAAATGATGAGTATTACACACTCATCAATGATCGAGTAATCTATAATTACTATATTATCACACTGTACATACCTGGAGGTGGAGGCGGGGTGTATGGTAACGGTGGCCTGCTCATCCCGGCTGGCACCCTACCCCGTCCGGCTATGTGGCCCCGATGCTTGCCCTTCTGAACCATAGCAAGTATCTGCTCCTCCGTGTACGCCACCCCTTCAGGCGTATTCGCTCCCAGATCACGAAGCCGAACCATCTCTTCCTATTTTTTTGAACGGCGGGTTAGTTGTTAGATGTTAGTTGTTAGTTGTTGGCTCGAGTTAGTGTCGCATCCTCGGGCAGAGATACCAACCGCGAGCATCTCCTTAGGGGATAACCCCACTCCTATTCCCGATTCGCCAGATATCATTAGGGCTTGTGGTTCCCAAGTGAAGACTTCCCGGTCGGTCACCCAAACCGGTACTACTCTCACTTGGGTTCGCTTAACTACTTAAGCTTCTTCCTATTTAGTTGAAAAAAATTGAGAAAATTAATATATAGGTCGGGTTAATTACAAGATTATGTTTCAATGAATCATTAAAGTGCGTGTTTGGGGAAATAAATAAATAATAAATTAAAAAAACGATACTTACATACTGAACGCGAGCCTCATTCTGCAACCAATTCCCATCCTTGTCACAGTGTGTGTCGTAATAGCTCTGGATGAGTGACGGGTACTGCTTGTCCTTGCTGGTCTGAAGCTGTATATACACATGCATATAAGATGAAACAAATTAAAAATGACAAATCAAACACTATATATATTTTAATTAAACTTAAATACTTTTATAAAATTAAAATTAATTACTTTTATATAATTAAAAATTTTAATTAATATATAATTAAAATTAAATAATTTTATAAAAATAAAATACTTTTATAAAAATAAAATGTGTCTTACATATTCGTGGCGAATAGCGGCGAATGACTTGGAACCGTGGCGGCTGTACACCTTATTCTTCGATCGGTTCTCCTTGTTCACCACAGCTCGCTTCAGGTTTTTCTCATTCATGTAAAACTTGATGTGATCCTCCCACACAGACGGCTCGACGGGGTGGTTTTGACCTAGGTAAAATAGCATTCTATTGGGATAAAAATCCCCTGACATGTATTGGATGAAAGGTCCTAACTCCTAGCAAAGTCATTCTTAACTGTTTTTCCCCTTTCTTATCTGTTTTTCCCCTTCCTTATCTGTCTTGAAAGCTTCTGGCCGCGGAGATGCGGAACATTCTTTGCCTCATCTTTCATGCCTACCTACCATGCTAATCAAGATGGAAGATCAAAATTCGAATTGGTTCCTGGTCCTGCTCCCCTACATCTTTTAAGAGGCTGGATTCGAACCCAATTTTATTAGGCGACATTATTGGGTAATTCCGCAGAAGACCATACAGGCCGTAGGTAACGGCTCTTATGCCTTGCCAGCAGAAATCAATCCAGAGACCGTCCTCCCTATCGCCCGCCCAATGCTTACTATCGAGATTAGTTCGTCGGGATTTACTCCCATTCCAAAGTTTCCGAATTAGCTTTAGAGATTGAGCAAGTGTAAAAAGTATAGAGTGATCTGGTTTGCGCGGCTTTCGGGTTATGTCTACTAGAATAACAACCCGTAGTCTAGTTGAAACCCTCTTTTACAAGATTACAGACTAAAATGACTCGCTTTCTTTCTGAATCTGCTTTCTCTATTGACATATAAGAGTCTCGACTTGAGCGCTTCCTCGAAATAAAACGGCGAAGGAACGCCTTCTCTCTCGTGCTATGGCTTTGCTTCCTTATCTGGGGAGACGTGACTAAGCCTAAAAGGCGCTAGACGGCACTGTTGACGCCTTATTGTCTTTCCATAGGAACTCCTAAAGTATACTTATGCATTTGAGTCTGTTTAGTCGTGCCTATCCCCGAGAGTCACTCCTTCACTCACTTTCTTTCCTTAGGCTGGCAGCTTCCTGTTGCATTGTTCGTTAAGACGCGGTTTGGCTCGGTCAAGCCATTTTTTTGTCGTTTTCTGCCTACTCCCGTCGATATATATCGACGGGAATGTGTTCGCGCCTGTTCTCCTAATTCTTGTAGTGGAATCAACACAATAGAACAATCAATTGAAATTAATTTTTTAAGGTTTAATTGATTTGGATTATCGCATATTGATTAGATGAAAGGTAGGGTTTACTGTGTTGATGTTTTGGTTGAAGATGTAAAACAAGTTGGTGAAAATAATTTTCGGCATTGAATAACTGAATAGAAGGAGGAAGTAAATGATAGGTGCCATGTCATTATTTTCGTGTCATTATTTTTTTTGTTAAGTCATCATTTCATGTCATTAATACAAAACACTCTCTTATATTGGTCGAGATTATTTCTATTATAAGAAAGTAGAATTGCAAATATGATGTCAACAAAACGTTTGAAAAAAGAGGTTATCTAGAACAAGTTAAATGTATAAGCACTTGCACCATCATGCGCAAGAAAACGAAATGCAACAATATAATCCAGAACACCTAAAAGTCTACTCGGGAAAATTCAGCGAAAAAGCTGATTGTGTGAGAAAACGTACAAAGAATAAATTAATTTGTGCATGTCATGGCGATTGACGTGGCAACACATCATTTGACCAACACATATATATACTCCTCATTTTTTGGAACTTTTATTTAGAAATATCCATAATGACATTGATGATGGACGTTTTAAGTTGTAGTTAATTAGCAAATCACATTGTCAATTAGTCTAAGGACTCTTTATTTAAAAGGGAAAAATTGATTAGCTTGAAGCTTTCCCCAACCGCCTAGACTTCCCACAAGGCTATCGTTATCACATCAAATCCAAATTAATTGCAATTTGCAACGTTTTGGTGTAACAAGTATATTATATGGTTTATTAAATTCAAACAACTGATCACTATATAGTGTGCTCATTTAAATATTGAATTAACCTAACAGAATGAAATTGAATACTCATTACCAAAAGTTCATTGTTATTGAATATTTTAGGCTCCATTAATGGTCCACGACAAGAAAATAAACTTTAATAAAGTCTCACCAATTTCTTAAACTTATGTATACTTGTAGAGCACCCTTGGGGTCGTTTTTCCTTAGTCTTTGTACGTTGGTGGCATTTGTCACCATTCATAAAATGTATTAGAACCGACTAACTACTATTGCAGGATATATCAGATCTCTATAAACTTAAAATGCATCATACAATTGGAAGTTTGGAACTAAAATCAATAGTTTCATGAACGACTGAAACATATATCAAACACGTTATATAATCTTAATAACAATTACAAAACATTGATGTCTATTAACACAAGTTACTACCCTAGTAATTATAATTCTTACTGTTATATATACTAACTTCATCACATCAGAAATATCGTCTTGAATCATGAACACATTAACATGAAATATACAAATTTTGACCCCCTTAACTCCCTACAAAAAACAAAGGGAAAAACGAGAGAATGCGATATATACATAGCAATATTAAACCCTAAATGCATCTTCATCAACTAATTTCGGAAAAGAAAATCCCAAGCTAGTATTCCAAGTAAAATAGCTTGTCATTGAGCATTTCCTCTTTCCATAAGCTAACGTTCTTGGCAATAAATTCTTCTATTCTAAAGTTAAGATCATCCTCACTATCAACATCATCTTGGTCACCATCATCATCGTTATCCTCATCATAACCATCATACCCATGAAACTCTTCACACTCGTCATCATTTCCAATGGCACCCTCAATCAGTTTTACATGAAGACAAGACGGGATGAGATCTTTGCAATCTTCATGGCTCTCACTGGCACCGTCTATCAATTCTAGATGAACTACACGAGGAATGAACTCGTGCTCATCTTCAACTACAGTAATATTAGTGAGACTATAAGTATCATCTAATATTCCTTTATCAACTTTGTATGATGATGGGTACACATATATATCAGAGAGACAAGAAATGCAATGATATTGGCAAGCTTCGTTATCACTTGATCTCTTTGAAGACCCTCTTAAGTAAATGGCGACAACGAGAAAGCTAAGTGCCCAAAACATCAGCAACATGTTGCTACCACTTACCTCGCATGTCGATATGGGAAATAGATTACCAAATTTCTTGTAATAACGTGCGAAACAAATAAAACCGGCGCTTTTGGCCAAGAAAGATAAAAGTGGAGAACCAATCTTCATGCACTTTAATCTCGGTTCCTTTATATTTTTTGCTTTTGGTGGGAGTTGATTATAACTTGTTTATGAAAATTTATATACATGTCCCAACTTGACTAACGGCGAATCCAATTGTGTCAATCTATAATAAAGAATTGTGTGTTTGGTTTGTCATGTCAGCAAACGTGGAAGATAAAGCATAAAAGTCTACTAGTGAAATTTCTTCGCAAAGGTTGAGTATGTGTAAATGACTTACCAAAGAATAAACTACTCTTTTACATGTCATGGTCGTTAATTAAACAATCATAAAGATATTTGACAACCGTGAATATAATACTTCCCCTTTGTTTTTTTTCTTTTTCTTTAACGGCAATATGAGATTAACCTGAGCTAGACAAATTACAATGAAAAGATAAGGTATTACAAAAATTACATAGCCAATCTATCCATGATTAAACTTCTACATCTATTAAAAATCCAAATCCAACTAAAAAGTAAAATGTTTGACATCATTAAAGATGAAATCCTTATTTGGAAGTTTCGCTGAAAACAATGAATCATTCCGAAAACGCCAATGAACCCGAAAGGTAAAATGGGCCACGACATCAAACACCTTGGTTATATTGGCGGAAAGGTTTACCCAATTTGCTAATAAGAATAGATCGCTGAGATTGCCGATGGTTATATTTTGGATCTTCTTCCAATTGAGGATGTCGATCCAAATGTTTGTGTGATAAAACAATTGACAAGAAGATGATATTCCGTCTAAAGGTCTTCGTCACAAATCGGCCAATGAACTTAATCGAAAGCAAGTCAATACCTTTAAGTTTCAAGTTAACTCTCGTTGGTAATCTTCGATTTTAGTTTCTCCATGATTCAACGTCGACTTTGATTGGAATAAAATTATTCCACCTTGTTAGAGTGTTATCTAAAAGGACATCAGAGTTAGCAATAATGGATCCTAAGAGTTTCATCGTGATTTTTAGGGTTCAAGTTCGTGCATTCTTGAAAATTCTTCAACCATTCTTCTCGTTCAGCCTGTTTCTTAACCAATTTCTCGAGATATTTGTTTATCATGTCTTCCAAGCTTGATCTTCTTCTCTAGGAGAAAAACGGTTTTCAGTCCTTGTGTAGTATCCAGGTGATCCCACACGGTATCTTGCTCCATTACCACCATTGAAAAGTTTTCCACCTTCTCCATATTTTACCTCTTCCACAGCCTTAACCTATTCATTTAAAGGGCAGTCCTTACTAAGTTGTGATCCGTCACAAGTTTCGCATCTTAATTGAATAGCATGAAAATTCTCCTTTAATTTCCTCATGTCTTTTCCAAGGCAATCATGTTTGCTTGTAATTGCCGAAATCCCGTCCAAATTACCTCCCATGCTTCTAACACTAGCTCCATCATGCCACTTTTGTGAGTGGTCAACCATGTCTTAGATTGACTTAAGAGCTCTAACTGGTGTCATTCCAGGGATCACCTACATGAGAATCAAGCATTTGACGATCGGGATATTCAGACCTTTGTATAAGATGTTTACCTTCTGGTGACTGTTGAGATCATGAGTTGGACCTTTGTAAAGAAGGTTAGTGTGCCTTTCCTAAGCATGGTACAATGTCTCATACTCCCCTTCTTGTTTGAAGTTGTGAATCTCCTTAAGCTGGTTAGCTGTCTTAGAAGGAGGCAAATATCTTTGGATGAATGCTTTCTTAAGAAGGTCCCATGTGTCAATAGTCCTAGTAGGCAACCTAGGCAACCTGTCCCTTCATCTCTTCGCAGCTCCAGATAGTGTTATAGGAAACACTTTTAGCATCACCGCATCATGAGAAACCCCTGGTGCGTTGAAAAGACTAACAATATCCAGTACTTTTTCTACGTGTTCATGAGCATCGTCATCCTTGTTTTCGGAAAAGTCATTGTCTCTCAGCTCCCGCATAAATTGGCTTTTGATCTCAAAGTGCACATTATTGCCAATCTTGGGTTTCACCACACCCGGTCCTTGATTTTCGTGAGTCAAAACAAGATAGTGCTCAAGTGTGAGCGTGTTTATGTCAATGTCTCCCATTGCTTATCCTGAAAACTAATAAAAAAACTAATAAACTAAAGTAATAAAGGATAAACCACTAAAATAGTAAAATTAAAATTTAAAGATAAAATTAAAAAAATTCGAAATAAAACTATTTCGCTCCGAAGCAGCGGCTCCAAAAACTTGATGCTTATTTTAGACCAGGTTTTAATATTATAATTTATCGTCTACCTATGGTCTACCTATGTATTAACGGGCAGAGAACCCGATCGTGTGTATTGTAGTATTCGGTAAAGTCGGGGTCGTCCCAAGAGCTAATGGGAGATTTCTAACTTCAATTCTAATTGTCACGGTTTTAAGAGTAGTTTGTTTTGTTTAATTAACCCATTGCAAGAAATGAATAGCGGAAATGGAAATGAGTTTTAATCAAGGGAGAAGGATGTGTTAACCTAGTCACTACATTATTAATGCAATGACCTTGTTCCTAAGTGCAATATCTACATCTCATTTTACGTGGTGGTTCTGATATCATTAGGCAGATTGGTTGTCGTACCTAACCTATAATTCCTATGATCTTAACTCCGCTGTCACGAATGTCGGGTATCTTAGTTTATAGTCATTAAACCCCCAGCTATCTTAAAAGACCTATCTAATGTCGATGGTCCAGACATTCAAACCCTCATTGGTCCACGTAAGGTTTGACTGCTTCTTAAGTACCTAACATAGTGTAGGCCGTAATTGGTCAATTCCTACACTCGGGTGATGGTCACATCCTGAGTAGCCTATTAGACTAGTGTTCGAATGGTCATCTTAAGCTAGCCAATCAACTCTACCCTAGCTTCAATACTACCAAAATTCAGGGATCAAACGATAGTCTTAGAAAATATCCACATAAATGATAAATAGACAAAAGAACAAAAATCAAAACATTAATAATTTCATAACTAGGCTAACATAGAAAGATCGAAAAATATAAATAAATGTTTTTACGGATTATTTATATTAACAAATCATATAGCAAAGAGAATGTGTAGGGGATTATATTGGAATGCGGGAAACACAAGTACAAGTTGTGTAAGAGGGAATGTAAGAGAATGTTTGTGTGTGTGGGTTATTTGAAAATAATACAAAGGATGTTTAAACTTTCATGAACTTAAATTCAAGTAATCAAACTTGATAATCTTTAGTTAACCCACAATTAAATCATTCACTAATTGATGCAAGTAAGAAGAGTGCTTTGCATCAAGGTAAATCAACATCTCACAAATGAGATAATTGCGTTTACGCAAAGTGACCTCGGCTTAATTTACCAATAAGGGAGTAAACCCGTTACCTGATTAGTAAAGACGAACGTAAGAATTATGGTCATTTGAATACTTTTCTTTGAAGTTCTAGTGAAAATATAAACTTCCTAGGTTTGAGGAATTTTTTTTGCCATGGCTTGAAGCTTTCATAAAAATGTTTATGAGTTGGCATTTTGTAAAAGAGAGAGGACTTGTTTTTTTGTCATCTCTCTAAGTCTAAATCTTAAAGTAAATTTCTCAAATATCATATATGATCCTTAATTGAAAAAGCACCATATTCGGGTAAGAGGAAAGCCGACTTGGAAAAACCAAAGCGCCCGGAAGGCAGTGGCTGGCGCGTTGGGGAGGTGTGGCTCGCACCAGGCTCAGTATTCCCAGTTTTCGGTTTTTGGCTATCGCTTGTGATTTTAAGTCTCTCGAATGTATATTTTTCATTATTATAATATTATACGGACCTTGGTCATTATTACACCAACAACTAAGAAAAAAACAAAAGGAGAGAGGGGTCACCTTGCCAAAGCCCCATTTTTAATTTAAATTATGGGGTGGGGACCCATTAACAAGAACTGCGGCAAAAGTTGAACTTAAGCAAGCATGAGCTTGTGTAGCATCCTAATAGTTCATGCAAATCATGAGTTTCAGCTATACTGTTGCATACTAATACAACCTGTCATTCACCATAATGACGGTTCTTACCTTATTACGTCTCTTTGCCAATTTAATTAATTTTTATTTTTAAAATTTATAATCCTTAATTAGGGTTTCCAAAAACTTAAAACTTTAAAAGCTTGTAACTTAGCCTTAAGTCACCATATTTAAATTTGAAAAAAATTATTATGGACTTTTTAATAAAAAAAAGAATCATTTTCTAAATTCCCGGGTTATGTTTAATATATTTTAAAACCATAGTTTCAATATTCATGAATCCAAGATTCAAAATTAGGTAAAATTGAACTTCCATCAGTTTATGTAAACTTACTTCTTAGTCACCAAGATTTATGCCCACTGAAGTTTATGATCCCATCTATCTAGGATCACTAAAATCGACTCACCTAAGGTAACCTAAGCTACCTTGTTTAGCATATGATTAAATTTTGTAACATAGAGTTTCCAAAAATAGTTTTAGCATATTTTTAGCAAAGTTTGCACCTTACCAAGAATATCCAAAACCCTAAATCTCACAAAGAAAATAAAACCCCTTGCATACAAGACAAACAATCTAAGTAAACCTAGTTTTTGTAATCAACGTGACAACTCGAATTAGGTTTTCACATTTGATCACGGATATCCTCGTATTCCCATAAATTCAATTGCTTTAGGGTTTAGAAAATCCTAATGAATACACTCTAAGTATCTAAACACATAAACCCTGATTTGATCAAAAAAAGCAAAAGTCCTAAAACCCTTATTAGCATAAATCGACCTAAGCAACTTAACCAAATTAAAGATTTAATTTTTATGATAAAAGGAGGAATTACTAAGAACCCTAGCTAGGTTATACATGATTAAGGTGGCTCTGATACCACCAAAGAGTATTGGTGTTCATCCGCATGATCAATAAAATATGCACAAGAGAAAATAAACAAATAAAGACCATGCAGACCAAAACCCTAATAACATATCTAACCTAATCATAGCCTACTAACATATACAGGGTTTTTATGATCAATTACTTGTTTATCCTGCTAATGCATAATCTACACAACCTTTCTTGATTAACACATAATCATCTTCTTGATCTTCTTACTTTAATCGATTTCTTTAGGGTTTCTTGGGAAGAATCACCACTTGAGTTGCGTCAGGTATCCACTGGTACTGCAATGGTAAAACTAGGGCTACCGACCTATGCAAGTTAGGAGAGTGCGAAGAATGGATAAACTCACTAGGAGTTGATTGATCAACTTAGGGTTTGGAAAACCCTAAGTTCGATCCTTAAGTGATTGGCCAAAGGACTTTTGAAACCCTTTGTTTTGTGTGTTCGACTGACCGAACAAAGAGGGAAAGGGGAGGGAGATATTGGGTTTGAGGTATGAATAATGATTTCCAATGGAATGCCTTTGTATTCATAGGTTTTCATGGGACACTTCTAACAGAACTAGGAAACCCATAATTAATCCTTAAGTATATTAAGTTTGACAATTTGCCAAACCTAATCCCTCATATCTCCTTAGGGATATTCGACCGATCCACACCCCTTGTAGGTTTCGCCTTTTACCCTTAAATATATTGTCGCTCGATAACTATACACTTTGTTAATTATCGTTTTACCCCTCAAATGAAAATATAAAAAAGTACATAAAATAAAAAAATGACATAGAAATAAAAGTACATGTACTAAACTAGTTTTGGGAAAAATATTTGGCTCGAATTGCACGTTTGGTCTCCTCGATAAGAGCCTTGTGCACCGGATCCATCCCCTCGGTGTTGATTGCAAGCATCTCCATGTCCTCGTTCATTGTTTGAGACTTGATTAAATCCGCCCTCACCCTCTCGTTGCTTATTTCTTCCATCTTCGTCTCACGATCTAGAGTTATTTGTTGTTGCAACATCTCATGAAAAGCTTCATGTGATTAAGAAGTGGCGGATGGCTTTGAAAATCGTTTAAGACTTTCGTTTCTTTTCGGGTGGACGCGGCAAAGCATCATATCCAAATAGCTCGGGTTCTTCTCCGGTTAACCGTCCATGGATTCTCCTTGTTTGTGTCGAACTGGGATTCAACCATTTATGTTTTTCTTTCAAAAATTCCAAGCCTTTTTTTTTACGAAAACTTTTCCTTTCATTTTCTTGATCCAATAGTTCAACATGCTTCGTCAAATCTTCATCATTTCACCACCAAGCCTCGTGGTTTGGTTGACAATTGAGTTATAGTTGTAGAATTCCTGGTTCACTGGAGTCCACTTTCCGGTCAACATGTTTTTGGAATGCTTAACGTAACCCTTTTTTGTGGCTTTGTCATTGTATTTCGCAAGAACTTTTTACCAAAAAGTCCCATCGGTTTGGTCGGTGCTCGTGCTCGGAACTCGGATACATGTAACCAACACTATGCCAAAATTAACTTTTCGGTTTGACTCTATGGTACACGAGTTGTGTTAGGTTTCTTTTTTCTTTCTCGAGGTTTTTACCCTTTGCATTTGCCACGTTTCATAGTTGACGACAACCTATGGGTTCGGATTGTTGGGGTTGTGGGGATTGTTGGTATTGTTGTTGGGAAAATTGGGGTTGGTATACTGGTTATGATTGTTGTTATTGTTGTTGGAAATTTAGATTTATTGGATTTGTTGTTGAAGTTGCTTGGGTGTAAGTTGGTTGGCAAATGGGTTAAAGTTGGTAAATTGGTTTAGGATTTGGTATTGCGTACCAAATGGTGGAACTTGGTCGCATTTGAGGTAATGGAATTGCGGATGATGGTGTGTTTGGATTATATATGAAGGTGAGGAGCTCGGTATTTAATTTTACGGGTTGGCAAGCATTTGATTAAACCATGAAGATTGATTGGGATACATTTTTGTGAGTTAGAGGTAGAAATAAAAAGGAGTATTGTTGAGATGTGAGTTATAAGTGTGTGTAAAAATTAAAAGATTTAAAGGATATTTATAGGACTTTTAAAAGGTAAACAATGGGTTAAGTGTGTATTCTTTTTTTTAAAAAAAAAAGGCTATATTAGCCGCCCCTAACGTCTCTTTTTGTTTTAAACATCCCAACCGTGGCAACATTGAAAAAAAATACGGATAACGTTGGATGGTGAGTACGGTGCGAAGACCCATGGCACTAGTCGAGGTGTGGGCTGGCGTTATACGTCGGCGTTATAGGGCACCAGCTAGCCCTACAACACCAGCCCTACAACACCCTCATCAATATTTGGACCTTCTATATTTGGACCAGCCCTACAACTACAACACTTACTATATTTGGACCTTCTATCTTTAAGTGTCTTAAAAAAAAATTAAGTTAACACACCTTCTTTATTTGTAATTATTAAATAAAATTTAAATATACACTAATTACATAATAAATTATGATACAACTAAATTGGATGTTACAATGATAAAATATAACTAATATAATAAATTTAATATGTTTATAGTTAAAATAAATTCCTTTTTAAATTTGCATATAATAGTATGACATATTAATTATTCATAGTCTCACAATCCGCAAATACACAATCTCTACAAACTATCATCCATTATAGAAAATCGTTAAACTATAATCGCTTAAAAAAATGTAAAATCTAAAGATAATTAAACAACATTCGCCTCTGAACTCGCTCTGCGGGTACCATGCTAGTATATGATCATGAGTTTAGGCATTTGAATCGAGTTTCAACTTGCAATATCAAACACGTATTCGAGTTTGCGTTTAACATAAGTGGTTTAAGCGATTATTTAATTGAGCTTGCGTTCAACATAAGTGTGCAATTAGATGCTATGTTTATACGTTAAAATGTCGTATGTACGTACGTACTATATGTTTGTACCCCCTTGTATATGACATCCTTCATTCAAAAAAGTTCAAATAATGGTAAGGTACAAACAAAGACACATATAAATGTAAGATATGCCAATATAGTTACACATTTTGCCGAGCTGATCAAATTCCTTACGCGAAGTGAAGTTTTGTTGTGGATCATGGACATACTCGTGTTCAACACATCAAGATCTAAATGAAGATAATGCTATGACGGAGTTGTTCCCACCAAAACCAAATGAGTTAGAAATAGCTGTAAAAAAAATGAATGAGCAAACTGAACAATGCATGGAAAATAAATGGGGCAAAAGGGCTACAAACAAACTTACCAACGTTTATTTCGTGTTGCTGTTTTTTATTTGCAACAGTGTCGAATTCTACTGTTGGTTCGAGGTTCTACAGTTGCAATGAAACATGAGAATTTGGATATATATTACTCGGGATACATAGTTACAATGAAAACATGAAATTTTGTATTAATCCATTGTGAATAAATTACAATATCTCAACAAATTAATTTTATACTCCGTATTTAGTATAAGTAAAAACTTATTTTCAAAATATTAGCATATCTAATTAGTTTTATTTATTTGTAATATATGCTTGTAATCTTTGTTTGAATTTTATGGTTTTAAATCTATGCGTTAATGTAATCTTGTTTGTATTTTTCATTGAAGGGTTTGGCTTAATATTCTTCGTCTACAGCCAGGGTTCACAGATTCCAGGATATATTCTTCAATCAGCCATCCCTACTTTTTGAAATGTCACCATTGGGTTTGATTGGGTGTCCAGAATTGTTTTTCAAGCAGGTTGTATCTTATGTGTCGCGGTCGAAGTTGAGTTTGGGTATCAATGTATCATTATATGGTTCACACTTTCTGCAGAGTGTTTCCCTTAGTGATATTGAGTTTAGTGGATTGGGTGTCCAGAATTGTTTGTTTCTGAAGGGGTGTCCAGACTTGCATGGTCGAGGGTCAGCTTGTCGATATTGTAAGTTTATATTTAGTTTTGTCAGGATGGTCATGTAGCTGTCTGTAAGTTTAGCATTTTGCTATTTTATCTATATATATATATATATATATATATATATATATATATATATATATATATATATATATATATATATATATATATATATATATATATATATATATATATAATGGGAATATATGCATATTAAAAAAAGGTCTACTAGGCAGAGCACAGATAAGGGTGTATTTCCCGTTTGTTAAAGCCATTTAACTAATGCATGATATTTACAGGTGTATACAGTGTGTCCGTATGTTTCAAGTGTGATCTTAATGCTAGTTTTCCTCAAGACAGTTATACAATTGGTGATGGGCAATAAGAAGTAGTGAAGCATAGGTATGACATACAATTTGATTAATGGTGGGATGTAACCATCCTGTTTGAATGGCTTTAATTGTAGCTATAGCTTCGAGACCTCCAGCTGCTCCCAAACTATGTCCAATCATAGACTGAAACACAAAGACTAAGATATAATGTCAATAAAGATTTGATGTCGTGTAGACAACTTGGCAATGGGGACGTTTACCTTGGTGGCGTTGATTTTTATCTCTTTCGTTTTCTTGAATACCTTCTTCATACCATTTATCTCAGCCAAATCACCAATTACAGTGGACGTTGCATGTGCATTGATGTAATTTATCTACCAACAAAATTTTATTTGGATATATTTTATAGATAAAGAACGTATGAGTTCTGGTATTTCTAAATATAATTATCAAAACTAAATTGCCGTTTTTATACATTCTTCAAATTAAGTTACCTCCTCAACTGACACGTTTGCATCCGCAAGACAGTTTTGAACACAAGATGAAACACAAAAACCGTCAGGGCGTGGACTAGTCATATGATATGCATCACAAGTGATTGCACCTCCCAAGTATTCGGCTAGTATTGGTGCATCCCTTTTCATTGCATGTTCTAAACTCTCCATCACCTGCACAAAAAGTAAATGAAGTACAAAAACGAATGATCAACAAAATTGGAGTCCAGCTATGATTGGTGGTAAAGTTACCATAAGACCAGCTCCTTCACCCATGACGAACCCATCTCTATCTTTGTCCCATGGTCTGGAAGCGGTTTGTGGATCATTGTTTCTTTGTGACAATGCTCTACAAGCATTGTAACTAGCGATTGAAAGGGGAACTAATGGAGCATCAACCCCACCAGCAATCATTAAATCAGCCTTACCATCACGGATACAATTCGCAGCAGCATAGAAGCAATAATTGGATGTCGCACAAGCTGCTGAAATGCAGTAGTTTGGTCCCAAAAAGCCAAGATCCATAGCAAGTAAGGAAGATCCCATGTTCGTTGCCATTAAAGGCATCAAAAATGGTGATATTTTCCTAGGACCTCTCTCGATTAAAATCTCCATTCCATTACTAAATGATGTAAAGCCTCCCATTGAGGATCCAACAAGCACACCAGCACGTTCCTTATCAATCTACACAGTAGACGAGTGCAACATCTTATTATTAGTACCCATTCAAAACCAATTACTAGATGCATGGCAAACACGAAAAAATACGAACCTTTGAACATTCATCACAACCAAGAGCAGCATCTTCCAGAGCTTTTTTTCCTGCAACAATGCAGTAGCGCTGATAGTCATCTAGTCTCCGCTCACTTTTGGGATTG
>LBNU01036833.1:2641-26315 GCA_014162995.1 Artemisia annua | reverse complement strand
CCTAAGTATATATTAAAAACAATATTCCAAAAAGCTTGGAATAAAACTCAAATAATAGTCATTGTCTATAAGCAAAAATGATATGGTACACTCAAACCCAATCCTCAACACTTCACATATGGTGCACTTTTTTTGTAAGCGACACCATTGATTGGGTACCATTCATCCAATGTTTGTCATCTAACTTGACAATAACATCTTCACAACTTAAACCTTTGAATTGTCACATTTGCAATAATATTTCAACTCTAACCGCCCAAAAATGGCCATATATTTATGATCATCACAAGTTTCAAACCAAATATTTTGATCTACTAGCTAGCTAGCAAAATGAGTTCCTTGTTTGTTAAAGGTGTGATACTAAAGTCAGGTGATCATGAAGTATGTTCATATAAGAGGTTGAAACAACGTCGAAAAGATGATATATGTCGACTTCCGTATATGAAGTGGAGTGGTCGTGGGAACTTGAGTGTCCCACGAAGGGAGTTGCGGCTCGGTGGTGGCTCGGTGAAAGCGGTTCTTAATCCGGTGTCTCCACCACCGGCCGCAACGACTACTAAGAAGGTACGTATGCATTAGTACTTTTGATTTTTAGTTGTAGAGTATGTATTTATACGTTTGGGATCAAAGTTAACAAACAATAGTATACCATGTTAGGATGACACATGACAACGTACAAACAAAAACACGAAATAGTAAAAATACAAAGAACTTACCATAGGGTTTTAGGCCATGTGTAATGGGACTATGACGAACGCGTCATATGCCCCGTTTGACGCCTCCTTCATGAAAACACACACGCCTAGGGACGCGTCGCTGAATCAGTTTTGTAGAGCAGTCAGTCTATGAAATGATCAAGTTTTATGTTGGTTGTGTGTGATGTTGGTTTTTGTGAGGTATATTTGTGTATAATTTAGGTATGTTTTGATTGTGAAGTTAGTGATAATGTTAGTAATGAAGTGAAAAGCTGATAGCAACGCTAAGTAGATGGTGATAATGTTGATCACTAGTACACTCCATCGGCTTTGATCGATCTATGCACATAAACAGAACAAAAAATGCACCCGTACACTTTGTGAGACTTTGACTAGATAATTAATCTTAGGCTACAATTAATTCGGTCCTACAAAAGTAAATAGCATGACTTCCAATAGTTTATGGCCTGGTCAAATGTATACGCACCCAATAATTCTTTACTGTATTTCTTTTTCTTGCAATATATAGGTAAGAAAAAACAATAAGTAAATTTATAAAGCCTTATCATCTAAATGTCAACCAGACCTTTGAAAAACGTACGTGATACTAGATGAGAATACCTATATGGTCCATATATTATTTGACTGGGTTAAAAAACGACAATTCAAAATATCAACTAGGAAGGGTCGGCATCCTGGTTACGACCTACGGTTGGCTTAGCCAAATTTGATACGCGTAGTTTCGGCACAACCAAGTACTACAAGGCTACGAGAGTACCGCTTAGCCAAATATAATATGTGTGGTTTCGAGTTTCGACACAACCGAGTACTGCGAACGTGAAAGAGTACCTTCAAATGGCTTCAGTTTGATGCTTCGAATCAGAACCGGTCAACATGAACCGTAAGAATCGACAGAAAGCACGTATAACAAAGGGGTGACCTAGTGGTAAAAATGTTTGTGATCATTTTCAGAAATTGTGATAAGTTTTAAGTTTAATTTCTGTTAGATGAAAAAAATCCGATTTGAATTTGTGAGCAATTAATTCAAACCGATAATAGTAGGGCAAAAGAATCAAAATTTTCAGTTTTCTTTCTATAAAAGGTTAGGTGGATTTTTTTATATGTATCAACCATATCATAAAATGCTAATGAATAATTCGATACACATCATTTATTAGTATCACTTATAAAATCTATAACTTAATACACAGCACACAAGTTTAAGAAACTACTACAACCATGAACCATGGTGCCATCCTCATTGATGATATAGTGACAAAGTAATGCCTACCTATATATGGTTTAGCATTCCAAGATGCTGACATGTCGTTGTCTATTGCCACGTGGACTGATGACTGTCTACAATGAATGTGAAATTTAAAGATGAGAGAAGTACGTGGGCATGCAACATAAGTTCCAAAGTCAAATGGATTTTCATGCACAAACACCACAAGTTATATACTCTATAAAAATTGTCTCTATGTTGTTTTAACTTGTTTCGTTCACGTTTCTTTTTTAAGCTATTCTAAATTAGTTGTTCACTTCAAACTAAGAAATTTAGATTACGTTTACCATATTACATTCATTTGAGTTTATTATTGCAAATTGTATATGAGTAAAATTAATTAGCTAAGTGTAAAACTCTTTTGCAAAAAGTAATGGACAAGAAGTTGTAATAATGATGTTTTTAATAAACTGTGTGTTTTTGTCGGTGAACAATTATTGTAGGACGAAAGGAATATACAGTTTGAGGTTGTTTATATTTGTACACACAATATTTCGTTCATATTTGAAAATAGGATTTGTAACCCTAATCCGTAGACCTAAAGTTAGAAGTTGGTATAACAAGGTGGTTAAGTTATTGGTAAAATTATTGAAAATGAATAAGTTTATGAAACTTGTCAAAATATGAATGCATTAATCGACTAAGTATATTGTTAGATATGGGACAAAAGCCGTTTTATAATTTTGTGTCGTGTCTCGTTTGATCACCAAATTGTATATAGCTCCTTTCGTTTCATAATACGTGTTCATTATTGATGTGATACACAGTTGCACGATCGACCAACAAAATGACACTTTTACGTCTTAGAAGTCTTTTGGTTCGTTAAAAACCGGGAATGGAAATGGACCTTATGGGACAAACTAAAATAGCAAAATAAACACTTATTATCAGACGAAAAGCATTTGTTCAAATAACCATTCTAAAATTAACTAAAATGAAGTGATAAATAGAGTTGCTTCTAAAAATACCAACTTGAAAATGGTCAAGATGGATAAGGGAGTGACTCCATTTTTGTAGCTAATAGAAGTGTTTAATATACACACTCCACAAATAAAGTTTATAAATTTTTGCCAAGTCATAAATCTTCTAGATCCCTTAGAAGAAAATGGATGGTTAATGTTAATCTAGATTCTAATTTGGATCAAATACCCGAAACAATAGGATGATAAATAGCTAATGATGTAATGTTGTTTTATGTGATCCATGCATGCACTATAAATAGAACACAATGACTTCACTAGTGTTTATCCATTCATCAACTTACAACTTACAACACCACAAAGCTTTTGTTCATTCTAGTGCATTTCACCATGGCTAAGGTCCAGTTTCTTCATTCTTTTCTTTGTTATACTTATGATCACAAGATTTTATTTTTCAATATTTCTGTCAACTTTTCGTAATATGATATGTATGCATGTAGTTGCATGCAGTGACGGAACCAGGGCGGGTTCTGGGGTCTCTAGACACCTATAGATTTTTGTGACGTACTGTTAATTTTGTTTTCAGAAATGCACCAGGTCCTTAAAAATTATATTTGTAGTATTGGTTAGTTTATCCTAGGTGCACCTGATTACTTTGTGTCATGGTTCCGTCTCTGAGTGTATGATTCATATGAAACTTTTGTCTAAGATATTATGGCTAGACATGATCATAGCTAGATCTTAGAAGGTTATGTTTGGGTGATCTTTGCTTCAAGTGGTTGTTTCTAATGGATGGGAATACTTCAGGACGATTTCTCTTTCGTGTTATATACTTTGCCTGATTCATNCGATATTTCTGTCAACTTTCGTAATATGATGTGTATGCATGTAGTTGCATGCAGTGACGGAATCAGGGCGGGTTCTGGGGTCTCTAGACACCTATAGATTTTTGTGACGTACTGTTAATTTTGTTTTCAGAAATGCACCAGGTCCTTAAAAATTATATTTGTAGTATTGGTTAGTTTATCCTAGGTGCACCTGATTACTTTGTGTCATGGTTCCGTCTCTGAGTGTATGATTCATATGAAACTTTTGTCTAAGATATTATGGCTAGACATGATCATAGCTAGATCTTAGAAGGTTATGTTTGGGTGATCTTTGCTTCAAGTGGTTGTTTCTAATGGATGGGAATACTTCAGGACGATTTCTCTTTCGTGTTATATACTTTGCCTGATTCATAATCTATTAAAATTTACATGTCTTCTAATATTGTTTCCTTTTGATAAATTTCATTGTCTCGTGATAAAGGGCTTCAATGAAAACTTGATCTCATGTTAGAAAACGCGATAAGTCTGTTAGTGTTGATTTCATTTGGATTAGAAATAACACTTAATTGACATGTGTTTGGGTTTCATGCAGCGAGTTTTTACTTTTGGTAAAGGAAAAAGTGAAGGCAACAAGGGTATGAAATCCTTGGTAAGCAATTATACTTTTTATGTCATTTGTAACTGTTAAGTTGATGAAAATCGGACAAAAACCGTGTTGTTAAAATGAAAATGGTCTTATAAAAAGATCATAAGTTCTTAAGTTCTTATAGTCTAATTCAATTCTGTTGCGATTTTATACTAAAAAAATTAAACATATTTTTAAAAACTACAGTTGGGAGGAAAAGGCGCAAACCTTGCAGAGATGGCAAGCATAGGTCTATCAGTCCCTCCCGGGCTCACTATTTCAACTGAAGCATGTAACGAGTATGTACAAGGTGGAAAGAAACTGCCTTCAGGTTTATGGGATGAAATTTTAGAAGGCTTGCAATATGTCCAAACAGAAATTGGTGCATCTTTAGGTGACCCCACAAAGCCTCTCCTACTTTCAGTCCGATCCGGTGCTGCGGTAAGTATTGTTTAAGCTCTTGGACTAAAAAATCTTGATGCGTACAATATTAACAAATCATTAGTATGTTACATGCAATGGACAAAAAAATTCACTCGAATACAAAGACAAATGGTGTAAGTGAGTTACATTTTGGTGCAACAGATATCAATGCCTGGTATGATGGACACGGTTTTGAATCTTGGACTTAACGACGAAGTGGTAGCTGGTTTAGCTGGAAAAAGTGGAGCCCGCTTTGCATATGATTCGTATAGAAGGTTTCTAGACATGTTTGGGAATGTTGTAAGTTCTAACTTTCAATTTTTGATTTATCATTATTTTGATTGTTTTTTGTCCGATATCCTTAGTTTTGTGTGTATGGTATATTAAGGTAATGGATATCCCGCATGCGCTATTTGAGGAAAGATTAGGACAGTTGAAAGCTGAAAGAGGAGTTCATCTCGACACTGATCTTACCGCTGCTGATCTTAAAGATCTTGTTGAGCAATACAAGAAAGTGTATGTGGAATATAAGGGTGAAAAGTTTCCTACAGGTATGAACAGACGTGGAAATTTTGACCCGTTTAACGAATACTTATATTAACCCGCCCATTTTAACTTCAAGTTTCTGCGGTTGTGCAGACCCGAAGAAACAGTTAGAGTTAGCAGTGAATGCGGTTTTTGATTCTTGGGACAGTCCAAGGGCCAATAAGTACAGGAGTATTAACCAGATAACTGGATTAAAGGGAACTGCGGTTAACATTCAATGCATGGTGTTTGGCAACATGGGGGACACTTCAGGAACTGGCGTTCTTTTCACTAGGAACCCAAGCACGGGTGAGAACAAGCTATACGGGGAGTTCTTAATCAATGCGCAGGTAAATATGTAAATCTTTGAAGAACACGACTAATAAGGTTTTATACAGTGCATATAAACTTCGGGACCATTTTATCAGTTTCACTTATGGCTAAAAGGTTTATTTGACCTGTTTGAGATAAAACATAACCATATGGACTCATTTCGTTGGTAAACGGGTCGAAAGTGCCACTTATAACAGATTACCTAAACTTGGCTAAAGAAGTAATTTTTAACAGGGGGAAGACGTTGTTGCTGGAATCAGAACGCCACAAGATATTGTCACCATGAAGAATTGCATGCCCGAAGCATACAAAGAGCTCGTCGAGAACTGTGAGATCTTAGAGCGACACTACAAAGACATGATGGTAATTATTAAAAATCTTACTTTTCTTTATTAACTTGTGTTTTGAAATTGGAAAATGTGACAATATTTTGGTATTTTCGCACAGGATATTGAATTCACCGTTCAAGAAAATAGACTTTGGATGTTGCAATGTCGATCAGGGAAACGTACTGGTAAAGGTGCAGTGAGAATTGCCGTAGACATGGTGAACGAAAAGCTAATCGATACTCGAACAGCAATTATGAGAGTCGAGCCACAACATCTAGATCAGCTTCTTCATCCACAGGTATGGTATAACACTTGTTCTTAGTGGTGTTAAAATAGGCTGGTCGAAATGGCCCAAAAAACTTATCTTGAATAGCTACTTATTTCTGATTATGAATTTATGTTCTAGTTTGAGGATGCATCTGCTTACAAAAACCAAGTGGTGGCAACCGGTTTGCCAGCATCTCCTGGTGCAGCCGTGGGCCAGGTTGTATTTAGCGCCGAAGATGCTGAAACATGGCATGCACAAGGAAAAAGTGCCATTTTGGTATGCATCCTATGCCTTTAAGTTAACCTTATCTTTACTAAATATGAAATAAAATAGTTAGCTGTAAAGTGAAATATCACAGTGCTGATACTGAAAAGTTTATATGGACGAATGAAGGTAAGGACAGAAACAAGCCCGGAAGATGTTGGTGGTATGCACGCAGCGGCTGGGATCTTAACAGCTAGAGGTGGAATGACGTCACACGCAGCAGTGGTGGCTCGGGGATGGGGAAAATGTTGTGTTTCTGGTTGTGCTGATATTCGTGTGAATGATGATATGAAGGTAAAATAATCATTTAAAAGAGGGGTGTTTGGAACTGCTTGTTTTAGAGTAACATAACTGATAAGCAGTTCGAAATACTTAAAACTGCTTATATGTTTAAATTTAATTTAACAAATAAGCAAATAAGAAATCTCAAACACCCTCGGGATGCTTTCGTATAACTGCTTATCTACTTATTTTAGAGTAAAATGTCACTTAAAAATAAGCAGATGCCAAACATCCCTAAAGTTGGTTATCTCTCATTTACATGTTGAAGGGCATTAACAAACATTTTTCGTACAGGTTTTATTGATCGGTGATTTGGTGATTCGAGAAGGTGAATGGATTTCACTTAATGGTTCAACGGGTGAGGTTATATTGGGTAAACAGCCACTGGCTCCACCTGCGATGAGTAGTGATTTAGCAACATTCATGGCATGGGCAGATCAAGTAAGGCGTCTCAAGGTATTGACTATGACCAAAATGGTTTAGTATAACATACGTTTTTCACGAGTTATTCGATGTGTATCTGAGATTTGGAACTAAACTTATTTTTTTTCATGGTATTTGAATAGGTTATGGCTAATGCAGATACACCTAACGATGCCTTAACAGCTAGAAATAATGGTGCTCAAGGGATTGGCCTTTGTAGGACTGAGCATATGGTAATCTTTTGCGTTTCCTGCTGTTTTTATCTCACATAATGGAAGTAAAAGTTGTAATATTATAGAATAATCCAAACTTACAAGCGAAGTATATATAAAGGGCGGGTAACTCAACTAGGATTCAAAGATATGACCCGTTTATAGTTGGTTTATTTCTCACCAATATCGCTAAGATTTTATTTTACATCTATACTTTTTCGATTGTTTTCAGTTTTTTGCTTCTGATGAGAGGATAAAAGCTGTAAGGAAAATGATCATGGCCGTCACTATTGAGCAGAGAAAAGCAGCTCTCGACCTCTTATTGCCTTACCAAAGATCAGACTTTGAAGGCATTTTCCGAGCAATGGATGGTAATTTTTATCACTTTTTAGCATTCTACACGCCTAATCGTAGCTCATTTCAGATTCTCAAAGTTTATTTTTTATCAAAACTTTCAGGACTTCCAGTGACGATCCGCCTTCTAGACCCTCCGCTACACGAATTTCTACCTGAAGGTGATCTAGATCAAATTGTGGGTGAGCTGACAAAGGATACGGGCATGACTGAGGATGAAATATATTCAAGGATCGAGAAATTATCAGAAGTTAACCCAATGCTTGGTTTCCGTGGCTGCAGGTATGCCATTTTACATGTAAAGTGCTTCCATTTAGTAGCATCCCGACCCCAAAGTAGCAGACTAGCGCGATAGGTGATAACCTTTGGTTGTATAATTTCAGGCTTGGGATTTCATATCCTGAGCTAACAGAGATGCAAGTGCGTGCAATCTTTCAAGCTGCAGTGTCTATGAGCCACCAAGGCGTGACAGTTTTCCCAGAGATCATGGTTCCATTAGTTGGAACACCTCAGGAATTAAGCCATCAAATTGGTGTGATTCGCGGTGTAGCAACAAAAGTCTTTACTGAGATGGGGATGTCATTAAAGTACAAAGTGGGCACCATGATCGAGATTCCAAGAGCTGCTCTAATTGCTGATGAGGTATAGTATAACCTTGAAATCTGTCACTACTTCCACTTTCTGCAGAATCTCATATTTTATACATGCAGATTGCAAAAGAAGCAGAGTTCTTTTCGTTTGGAACCAATGATCTCACCCAAATGACGTTCGGGTACAGTAGAGATGATGTTGGCAAGTTTCTCCCAGTTTATTTGGCACAAGGAATTCTACAACATGATCCCTTTGAGGTCAGTAACATGAGTTATAGTATATCGAAATAGATATGTTGGATAAAATTAATGACAGAAAGATTCTATTGCATTGTTCATAGGTTCTTGATCAAAAGGGCGTTGGTCAACTGATCAAGATGGCCACAGAAAAGGGGCGGGCAGCGAATCCTAACTTAAAGGTGAGCACGTGTTCCCAATATTTCGAGTTGTGTTTCTTTGTGAATTTAAAGGCTGCAAAATGGGACTGACATGGGTCAAAACGGGTAAAAACGAGTCAAAAAAGGTTGGACAGACCTGAAAGTACTCTTTTGAAAAAAGAAAGATTTAGGTGGTTTATGTATTTTGAATACAATTTTGGTGACTTTCTATTCTTTACCGGTTATTTTAAGTTTACGCATTTGACCCATTAGAGGCAAAGTAAAGCCCAAATCGACCCATTTCGCTATCGATAGATCGGTATTTCCTACCTCTAGTATTGTGAATGAACCGCATACGCTAACGATGAACATATGCAGGTTGGGATATGTGGAGAGCATGGTGGAGAGCCTTCTTCTGTTGCATTTTTTGACGGGGCTGGACTGGATTACGTGTCTTGCTCTCCTTTTAGGTACGTTTATATGCATGTATGTGCATATGTTTCTGTTTGAAAGTCCTAATGGCATTACTTTATGCGGACTCACTTTGTTTATTATTGTTACAGGGTCCCTATAGCGAGGTTGGCAGCTGCGCAAGTTGCTGTTCAAGCATCATAAACGAGGACAGTTTATGCATTACACATTTTCAGTTGCTGTATATAAATAATATAATCGTCGTTTTCAATCATTCTTGTAATGGCAAAAAAATAAACACCGTTCAGAAGAAACGACCAGTTACATACATTTTGGTTTGGTATATAAAAATTTACTTATACACAACCATGCATCAAGATCCATCAATTGTTAAACAAGTCAAAATATTTAGTAAGGCAAGAACAAAAATTCCATGAACTTATTTGCGATAACAACGGAAGTACGTATTTTTCTGACTTTCGAGTTTTAATCTGTTTTCTCATAGCTAACTTTCTTTATTCTATCTTATTAGGTTAGCTATTAATAACATGCAATCTGAACTGATGTTCTTTCATATATATGTGTTGAGTTTCATTTAAACCTATAAAGTTGATTGATGTTAGTCTGTGTTGCAGTGAATATATAGTTTGACTTGCTAACAGGTACGGAACCAGGGTGGGTCCCGTGACACCCGTGAATTTTTACGATTTAGTATTAATTTTTGTATAAAACCTCAAGTATTCTTAAATGCACCGGTCAAATAGCTTTGTACTTTAAGTCTCACTGGGTCAATATACTTTTGGGTTCCGTCCCTGCTTGCTAATAAGTAAAAGCACCGTTGGTAGGAGTTGTTGTTTAGTGTTGTCATCAAATCAAAGTTTACCCATGTCATTTGCTTTAGTGGCGCATTAGATTTCCACCAACTAATAGGTTCAAGTCTCGTTAGAAACATTTGTAAAATATATTATAAGATAGATGATAATGGGGGTAAGAAAATTGTCGTTAAAAAAAAATCTTACTTTCAACATTTGGGTAACTTTATCATATAACCCTTTTTAAATTGATGGAGCAGTCGGCAAAAGAATTATTTTTTGAGACAAAAGGAAAACAAACAAAAATACAACAAAAAAAATAATACTCCGAATATTTTATTAGAGGAGTAACATATCAGTTTTGGTACCAATAACTAGGGGTGGCAATTCGAGTCGGGTTCGGGTTGTCAGGTTGGCGGGTCAGAAAACTCCAACCCGAACCTGACCTATTTAAATCATCGGGTCAGCTACGTCAACCCTAACCTGTTTACACGTAACCCGAACCTGACCCATTTAACCCGTATATATACTTGGGTTGGCGGGTTAAATAGGTTACATGGGTTGAATATGTTAAATGGGTTTTGGGTTGACCCATTTAACCCGTTTTATATACAAAAGTTAACACACTACACGATTTAAACGGGTTAAAAGGGTTAGCAGGTCGACCCTTTAACCCATTTAACCCGTATAATTAAATATAAATAATTTTTAATTTAAGAAAAAAATCTTAAACGGGTTGGCGGGTCGACCGTTTATTTTATTCCCAACCCGAACCTGACCTGTTTAATAAACGGGTTAAATATGTCGACCCAAACCTGACCCAAAATCTATTTAGCTCAACCTGAACCTGTTAATTTTCGTGTCGGTTTCAGGTCGGGTTTCGTGTCGGGTCAGAAATTGCCACCCCTAATGCCTACCAATAACCTTACTTAAAAAACCTAGGAATGCCATTTGTAGGGTATATTATGATGGTACCAAGTTTGTTTTTTTTTTTTTTTTTATTTTTTTTTTTTTTTTTTTTTTTTTTTTTTTTAAGAACGGCTTGTTAGTTGTTAGTGGGTTGGGTAGCAGTGACATCCAACTGGGCAGTATGCTAACCCTAAACTCCGCCTGTACTTTCTCCTATTACGCCTGAAGGGGTAAAATTCGGGTGGGACTCGAACTTGAGACCTCCCCTAGCCAAACCTCCCCTCCCCAAGCCNTTTTTTTTTTTTTTTTTTTTTTTTTTTTTTTTTTTTTTTTTTTTTTTTTTTTTTTTTTTAAGAACGGCTTGTTAGTTGTTAGTGGTTGGTTTCAGCAGTGACATCCAATTGGGCAGTATGCTGTCCCTGAACCCGCCTCTTCCTCCTTTTACCGCCTGAAGGGGTAAAAGTCCCGGGTGGGACTCGAACTTGAGACCTCCCCTAGCCAAACATCCCCTCCCCAAGCCTCTAAGGAATCTTGGTGGCCAACTGAGCTAGCCCAGTTGGTTTTGTTTGATTTCTACTTAATTTCTTAATTGAAAAAATCAAACAAAGGTCTATTCATCTTAAAACTTAATTCAGAAGCATGACTTAACAAAAAAAAGTCACGAGGGTGCTGATTTTTCCATCAAGTCATGGTTAGTATATACATAATTATTTTGACTCAGACACTTAGTCAACATAAGAAACAAACAACAATCGTTAATCTAATCACACAAACAACATAGCTAAATTAAATAAAACATAATAGAAAAGGTCAAAATGTAGTTTAGTACCCTGAATTTGGCTAAATAGAATTTCTAGTACCCCCGAACTTTTAAAGGTCCAACATGGCACCTTGAACTTGGCTAAGTGAAATTTCTACTCCGCTATACCCATTTAACAATTGAGCATGTTAGCAACTTTACGGACGTTATCCTAAAAATAACAATATCCATAGTATAACTGCTAAATGAGGGTAGAAACAAGTTGAGTTGAGCCCAAGGTTGCCAAATCTCGAGTTCGGCTCGTTTATGATTATAAATCTCGAGCTCGAGCTCGTTTCAAGCCTCATGCTCTTCGGTCGAGTTTGGCTTGTACGAGTCAAGCTTATAAAAAGCTCGAAACTATCCAAGCTTAAACGAGCTTGATATCGAGCCCTTGTTTGATGTAATTTAATAAATGATTTCAAGCCTCAGTTTTGTATATGTGTTAATCACCGTATACTTGTATATGTCTGTATGTATATTTATATTTAAGAAGCATAATAACCAAACTCGAGCCTAAAGTACTTAACAAACCAAGTTTGAATCAAGTTTTATTTACCTATCACCAAAACAATTCAATCCTTATTTGTAAATTATGTTACGAGTTGAACTCGAGTTAAAAGTATAAGGCCCCAAACGAGCTCGAGCTCGACTAGGCTTGTTTTTACATTTCTACCCTTATTTAATAGTTATTTAATTGTAGTTTTGAGGATAGTGTCCATTAAATTCCTAACGAGCTTAATTATTAAGTGAGTAAAGGGTAGTAGAAATTTCACTTAACCAAGTTCAGGGCACCGGTTACACCTTTAAAAGTTCAAGGTACTAAAAATTCCACTTAAGTACTTAACCAAGTTTAATGTGCTAAACCACATGTTGGCCAAAAAAGAAATACTAAAACAAGCAAGTCTTATAAGTCCAGGGAGTATAGTACAATTTTTACTAGGTTAGAAACCCTAATATTTTAATATAAATATATAGGTGTATAAACCTAATTTCTTGTCACTTCTACTTCAGCCGTCACTATACTTCTTATGATATTTTTTTCAGATCTGGCTTCAGTATCCAATTCAGGTAAAAAGAAACATCAACTTCATGTTTTTGTTTGTACTTTTTAATATATTATATCAGTTTATATTATTATATATTGTCTATGGATTGCTTTTTCTAATGGATTGCTTTTTCTGATGATTGTTTTTATAGGAGGTGAAAAAGACCTAGTGGCTCACCTAATGCGTGTATCGGATAAGATGAATACAGAACTCCAGAACAAGATTCTCAAGCATTTTGTTTAGCAAAAGTGAAATATCTTTGGATAGTAGCAAAAGCATCAAAACACAGTGTTGCCATCTATTATATAAATCCGTTTTTTCGTTTCAAGTTAGATATTATTAAGCATCTGGTTTTAGCAAACACACAGTCCTCTCGTAATATAGAAGAAAAGTTGTATTATAATCGGAAGTTGTTTGAGTCCCGTGACTACTATGTGTCTTTTGTAATGGACAAATGGTGCCATTGTATATTGTCACCGTGTTTGGAGGAATATGGTGCCAAAATACATTAGTATCATTTTTCGATTACAAAAGTTGTGTAGTAGCTACGAGATTGATGCAACTTGCGATTATAATTCTACTTCTCGTCTAGATTACGAGTAGTTTGTATGTTTGTTAAAACTGGATGCACAATAATATCTAACTTGAAATGCAAATACGGCATTTATCTAACGGATGGCATCATTGTGTTTTGTTGCATTTGCTAATATCCAAATCGGCTGATCTCTAAGGATTCTTAGAATGTATAAAGTATTGTTTATGTGTGTTGTATTCTTATTAATGTTATGACACTTTTTATAGTGGTTATATAAGCTGTTTTCCTCATGTAATGTTTGGAATTACTTTGTAACATATGACAACATTTATAGATCTTGTAAGTTTATTTGGGTGATCTCCCTGCAAGTGGTTGTAATATTAGGACGATTTCATTTTTGTGTTGTCTCTATTGAATAAAGTGTTTTATTGTTTCATTTTAATTAATATTGCCGTTTCTCGAAAAAGTGCTTCTAGCTGCAGTATGATTCGAAATCCATTAGTAATTCTACAAGTTATTGATGTGCTCCAGTTGATAAAAAGTTCATCCATATACGCATACACAATAAGGTTGTTTTTTAATGTTTGGATAGATAATGGCACCCGATAAAAACAATGTATTTGACCCGTTAGAGATAAAACACGACTCATATAGACCCACTTTATCAGTAAACGGGTAAAAAATGGCACTTATAACACAGATTACCAAAGCTAAAGAAGTAATTTGAACAGGGTGAAGACGTTGTTGCTGGAATCAGAAAGCTGCAATATACTGTCACCATGAAGAATTGCATGCCGGATGCATACAGATTAAGAACTCGTCAAGAACTGTGAGATCTTGGAGCAGACACTACAAAGTCATGATGGCAATCTTAAAAGATTCTTATTTTTCCTTCTTAAATTGTGTCTGGAGATTGGAAAATGTGACAAAATTTGGGTATTCTAAGCACAGGATATTGAATTCACTGTTAAGAAAATAGACTTTGGATGTTGCAAAGTCGATCAGGGAAGCGTACTGGTAAAGGTGCAGTGAGAATTGCATATATGGTGAATGAAAAGCTAATCGATACTCAAACAGCAATAATGAGAGTCGAGCCGCAACATCTGATCCAGGGAAGCGTACTGGATCAGCAATAATGAGGGTCAAACAGCAATAATGAGAATTGCAGTAGAATTGGTATTCTATAATATACTTGTGCTTAGAGGTGTTCAAAATAGGCTGGTCTGTGAGTGGTTTAATGGGTCAAAACGGGTCGTTTTTTATAAAATACATTCCAAATTAATTTGATCATTTATTACTGATTATGAACTTGTGCTCTAGTTTGAGGATGCATATGCTTACAAAAACCAAGTAGTGGCAACGGGTTCGCCAGCATCTCCTTGTGCAGCCGTGGGCCAGATTGTATTTAGCCCCGAAGATGCTGAAACGTGGCATGCACAGGGAAAAAGTGCCATTTTGGTATGCATCATAAGCCCTTCAATTACCTTGTCTAAACTAAATGTGAAAAAAATAAAATAAAAAATAGTTAGCTTTATGTGATCTTATTTTGTTGGATGATGCCATCTTGTGATAGGATTCTGGTGCAGCATATGAGGATGTAGTTATATGCAGTTTTCAGAATAATCTTACAAGTGGAAATGTAGTCCACAAATGTAGATATCCATAGAGCTATCTCTATACTTCTGGACTTCTGGTAGAGTTCAAGTCAATTGGTGATGCCTACACTATTCAGGTTATGTAAAGCTGTATGGGGTACAGTTTATATATACTTGTTTAGTTGTAGGAAATGTAACCTTTGGCTGGTAGAACTAGCATTTAGTGATACTGCACTATTAATGAAGCCTTTTTGTGATAGGATCATGATACCATATGTGAGGATGGAGCTGCATATGGTATTATGGTAATCTTACAAAGGGAAATGTAGTTATAGTGCTGTTATATCCTAATTGCTTGGTGAATTAGGTGTTGTATATAGATGTTTTTGTCACTGAATGTATAGCTAGTATAGCACACAGTATGTTTCCTTTGTTGTATGTTGTCTTTAAGGGGTGTTTGGGATATGTCCTTCTCCCTTCTAAAGATGATTGTAAATAATATTATAGTTTGATGTAAAGTGAAATATCATAATTATGATATAGCCGGGTCTAGTTGGGTCTGGCCGGTATGCACGCATCAGCTGGGATCTTAATATCTAGAGGTTGAAAAAAGACATCACATGCAACAGTGGTGGCTCGTGGGTGGGGAAAATGTTGTGTTTCTGGTTGTGCTGATATTCGTATGACTGATTTTTTAGAGGGGTGTTTGGGACTGACTTTTTAGAGTAGGTTTTAGACTAAAATAACAGATAAGCAGTTCCAAACACTCAAAACTGCTTATGTGTGGCTAAATAAGCAGATAAGCACATACATAAGTAATCTCAAACACCCTCTGATTGTTTGGGTAAAACAGCTTATCTGCTTATTTTACAAGCAGATGTCAAACGCTGTTAAAGTATTGATCGGTTATTTGGTGATTAAAGAAGGTGAATGGATTTCACTTGGTTCAACGGGTGAAGTTATATTGGGTAAACAGCCAATGGCTCCACCAGCGATGAGTAGTGATTTAGAAGCATTTATGGCATGGGCTGATCAAGTAAGGCGTGTCAAGGTATCGACTATAAAAATGGTTATTCAATGTGTATCTGAGATTGAACAAAACGTTTTTTTCTTTTTTCTTTCTGGTATTTGAATAGGTTATGGCTAATGCAGATGCACCTAACGATGCCTTAGAAGCTAGAAATTATGGAGCTCAAGGGACTGGCCTTTGTAGGATTGAGCATATGGTAATCTTTTTGGTTTCTACTGTTTATATTTCACATAATGGAAGTAAAAAGTTGTAATATTATAGAATAATCCAAACTTACAAGCGAAGTGTATATATAGGGAGGGTAACTCAACTAGGATTCAAAGATATGACCTGTTTATAGTTGGTTTATTCCTCACCGGTATCGCTAAGATTTTATACTTATTTCACATATATACTTTTTGGATTATTTTCAGTTTTTTGCTTCTGATGAGAGGATAAAAGCCGTAAGGAAAATGATCATGGCCGTCACTATTGAGCAGAGAAAAGCAGCTCTCGACCTCTTATTGCCTTACCAAAGATCAGGCTTTGAAGGCATTTTCCGAGCAATGGATGGTAATTTTTATCACTTTTTAGCATTATACAAGCAACATATAAATATACAAAATAAAGAGACGACGCCCTAATGCTAGACGGGCTAATGGGCCGACCTTATTAACTGACAATCACATCACCCATACTAGACCAGACACATTTGAACCCGTACTAGAGTCATCTTTATTTGCTGAGTTCATCTGCCCAACCCAGTTTGCAACCACTAATTTTAGGCATAAAAATCCACCCCAAGTGCCAATATGCGCCTCTATTGACTCATTCTTGCAATTCATAGTAGGTATGCATAATTAAATGGAAATAAACCATCTATATATAGGACTAAATATATTTAGATAAGCCTTAAAAGATCTACATAAACCGAAAAAGCATACCCCAAATGTTCTAGCATGTTTCATCAATTTCAAGGCCATTCCACTAAGTACTCGGATTCTAGAAGCCACGTCATCAAAATCTTAACAGAAGTGAAATGTGATGCCATCAACGATTACCACCTTAACCTGTAAAACATTCAACAATGTGATAGTTTTTAACAAAAAACTTTGTGAATTAACAAGCCTTTTGATATTGGCAACATTGAAGGTTAGGCAAAAAAAAGTTGGTTAACTGAAGAAGTAATTTGACCAAAGTTTTTACCTTTTTATGAATTTTTCCCTTGGCTATTATAAAAACTTAAAATTTGGATGTGTACGTACATCTTTGTGCTCTGTGATGAACTTTTCTATGTAATCGATAAGTGCAATTTGCTCCGTATTTTTGCAGACACGAAAGTAAAAGATATTCTCAAGAAAATCTTTGGGCTTATTTTTAACTTCAGAAGCATGAGACCCCTTTCGGTACATGCAACTATATTCTGCCATGTCATCACTGCAAGCTTCTGCAATCTGCAATGCACGTTCCACCATGAAGCTACGTTTGGTATCTAACATCAGAAGACCCAATGCTAAGCTTTCACAAATCATTGTCATAACTCATAACAGAATTATGAAAAGTGCAATCTTACCTATATAAATTGCCTATATGGGATCTGAACATTAACTGCAAGTTGAATTCTGTATCTCATGTTAGGCAATACGATAAGGAACATTAATAGAACGACAAAAAAGTCAAATGCTAAGTTATACCCGAGTTGTGTTTTCCCGGTTCCTGGAACTCCACCTAATCAAGAAAAGAACATAAAAGTGTTTGAATTAACAAAAATCGAGCGCAAAAGTATATTAAAGATAACGAACCAATTCTTTGCAACTTATTCCTCCACTCAAAATGCTATCCAAATCTGCACAAAATTATGGGAATATGTGGGACGACCAAATGAGTAAAACGAAATATTTGTTGGGTCGATAATATCATCCAAGAGTTGGTGAGCAATAGCATAAGGAAATAGTTAGGGGGGTGGCAATGGAGGACGGCATGGCACGGTATGGACCCATGCCGAGCGGCAACACCGCCGTCACCAGTGAGGCATGGGTTCGGCATGGATCCAATCGGTATGTATTGCCGTTGAGGCATGGGATCATGGGGAAAGGATATAGCCGGCTTTATTTTGGAACGTTGGGAACTTTTGGACCGTTGGGCACTTAAAAAAAAAATAAAAAAAAATAATAATAATAAAAGTCTCCCTTTATAAATACTATTTCCAATTCACATTTTTAACCACTTCCAATTCACATTACCGCTTCCTTCCAACTCTCATACTTTAAAAAAAATTAAAGCAGGGATCCAAAGAAATCAAAAGGTGTTTCAACCTCATCCAAAGGTCGTGGACGGGTCTCTCGATCACAACCCATTCGTCCGCAAGTTCAATCACAACCCGTTCGTCCGCAAGTTCAATCACAACCCGTTCCCTACTAACCCCAAATGAGTCCTCAACCCTACTATCCCCAACCTCCACCGGTGAATCCACCATTCCATCAACGCCAATATTATACCCAACCTCCACCGATGAATCCAAGCCAATACACGATGTCAATGACAAGGGACTTCGACCCGTTCAATGACTTCCATGAAGGTCCTTTGCGGCGTGAACCAAGTGTCGAACGAGAACTACCACTATATGATGACGAGGATGATGATGTTGATTTTGTTCCCGAAACGCAACCACAAACTCAAATCGGTATAATTTATTTGTTACTATATTATTATTTGCTATACTTGTTATATTTTTATTTGTTATAATTTATTTGTTATATTATTATTTGCTATACTTGTTATAATTTTATTTGTTATAATTTATTTGTTATACTATTATTTGATATACGATGTAGGAGGTCAAACACAAAATGATTGAACATGTTCAAGAAGTTCAAGAAAACTACGATGTCCGAAAAAGAAAACAATCGAATAAAGCGGAAAAAAAATGGACGTCGGCTGAAGAGGTGGCTTTGGCAAAAGCGTGGGTTCATATCTCGACATGTCCAAAAGTCGGGAATGAACAAAGTAGAGATAGTTTTTGGAAAAGAATTCTAGAACATTTCAAGGAAAACGTGAAAGATACTACTCGAAATCATCATAGCTTGAACACAAAGTGGCAAAATATGAATGCCACTATGGGTGTCTTTAACGGGCTATTCATCCAACAAGTAATTTTTAAACTCTATACTTGTATTAATTTATATACTTGTATTAATTTATATACTCTTACTTTTATAATTGTAGAAGCGTCTTCGTGAGAGTGGGTGTAGCGATGTTAACACCATGAAAAATGCCTTGGCCGATTATGATAACAAAACAAATGGCAAGTCTTTCAGTCATATTGAAGCATGGGAGGTTGTTAGGCAAGAAGACAAATGGTTGGAACAACCAAGTGTGGGTCAAGCATCTTCGTCTAATTCTGACAAACGAAGAAAGTCGTCGGAATCTAACTACTACGAGTCGGGACGCAATGACAATGTTGAGACTGTTATTCCGGATCTGAATGACGACACAATCCTACACGGAAAAGAAAAGGCAAAAAGACCGATAGCGAGTCGTCGACAAAGGAAAGTATTGTTGCGAGCTTCGACACCTACACGGCAAGGAAAACACAACTATTGGAGACGGTGGTGGAGAAAAAACTTGCAAAGGATGAATTGGCTGAAAAGTTGATGGCGGCACAAATCCGTAGTGTTGAAGAAAAGGCTTTGTTTCGGGCGATGAAGTTCTACAACCAACCGCACGATCACATAACCGATCCGAATATGCTAGCGTTCACTCTTGCCAAAAAGCGTGAGCTCGCGGAGAAATATGGATGGAGTTGCGATCTTTAGATATGTATTCTCGATGACTAGTGATTTCCTTTTTTTTTTTTTTTTTTGAAGTATTATGTAATTTTCTTTTAATTATTAATAAAATATTATGTTTTTATTAAATTGTTTAATATAATTATGAATATAAAAAATAAAATTAGGTGAGACATGGGATCATGGTTGCCACTAAAAAACTATGGTGAGGCATGAGAGAGGCATGAATGAGGTGGAATGATATTATTGGTGGGTGGTGAGGCATGAGGGAGACATGGGATCATGACTGCCACCCGCCTTATAGATCAACAAATAGTCACACTTTTAACATCAAACAGTTGCTTCATGTTCTTTAATCACACCTAAAGCGAGATTGAAAGGTGGGATTAAAGAAAATGAAGCAATTGAAGTGTATCAATTTCCCCTTTTTGCGATGCTGACAACTTTGCTGACGTCACCACCTCCATTTCCCGCCACAACACACGCTTCCAAAAAGTCCAAACAATTCAAAAAATTATAACAGAAAGATTCAAAATATACAACCAGATAGGTTCATATGACCCCTTATATTAACAGCATCACGGGGGAGTTTAAAATCTCAAACAGACCACAAATATGAAACACCAAACATATGCCAAGTGCAAAAACAAGAATCAGGATTTGAACCCAGATCAGTTGCACAACCAAACGCGGACTTTACCAACTTTGATAGGTCATTGACAGCTCATGAGAATGATCATGAGGCCAAATTATAAAAAAGGATCCTACAACTTTGATAGGTCATTAACAGCTCATACCAATAAAAAAAAAAAGAAGAAGCTCTTGGCAGAGGGGTATTTGCTAAAGTTGACTGAAGACGCCGAAAAACAAGAAGCTCTTGGCAATTTCCTTGGCAGCTATCGTGAACTCAGCTCGAGCTGAATAAACTCGCTGTAGCTATGTGAATGCAAATATCTCGGACCGAGCATAGCCCTAGACAAAATCTCAGCAAGCAATATTCCTAACATGACAATATTTAATTGCACTGATCACACCAAACTCGCTACAAAAAGTCATTCTATTTCTAACTTTCTCACTGCAAGGGTTAAGTGATACTCGGAGAAAATATTAAAACTAAAACCATAAAAATGTCACCTATACTTCCTTCAAGTAAACATAATAACAAAATATCAGTTTGGTTCGTAATTTTATCAAACAGTTGGTATGCAACAAGTTATCACACGTCTAATTTCAATTTTTTTCAAGCGTATCCTGCTGCTGACGTTACCACCTCCATTTTCCCGCCACAACACAAACTTCCCTCTCACTCGTGTGAATTGATTTGTGGAATTGAAACTCGTGTGAATTGATTTGTGGAATGAAATTAATCCTTATAAATATGTATACTTTGTAAAAAGGCTCAAAAGTCTAAACAGGTCATACGATTTTAACAGGTCAGTTTTTCTATAATTAATGATATGTGTCATACTACATCTAGTTCAAATACACCCTCAAATGGGACGTTAGTAATATACTAACTTAAACCTGCTTCAATGTCCCTTATGTGAAACTCAACCGGACTCTCATGAACACCTATTTTTCGATTGTGCTTATTTTTCGCAGGTGTGGTCGTTTATGAGGAGTTTTGCGTTTATGGATAATCTTTGTCCTTGTTTGGAGGTCATTGTTGCTGCTTTGACTCCTATTTCTCACAAGAGATCAACTAAGAGTGTTATTGCTAGACTTGTTGTTGCAACGTCGGCTTATTTTATTTGGCAAGAGCGAAACAATCGCATTTTGCAAGAAAAGGTCGCAAAAGGTGGAGCAGTTAAGAGATGCTATAATATATACGGTAAGGCTCAAGTTAATGTCCCTGCGCTTCAAAAATTCTGCAAATGCTATGCGTTGCTTGGATCAGTGGCAAATTCCAAAGTATATTATGACTAATGGCGTCTAAACTTCATCAATGGTCTTTGTATGTTTGGTTCTCAATAGGTATGGTTGGGACGTGCATGTATAGGGATACATTCATGGGTTTTGCTTTTGTTTTATATTATGTTGAAGGAATTACATAAGGTTGTTAAAGGTTTGGCATGTCAAACATGTTGGTGTAGTTGGCACGCTCAGTTAGAGCGTTTAGCTTACTATGGTACACAACCATATTCCTTTGTACGTTAACGTTATTTTTTTTTGGTGTTTATATATTTACCGAAGTAAAACCTTTTACAAAAATAAAAATAAAATACACCCTCAAATGGATTCATAAACCCACTAAAAGTTCAAAAAACTCCTTATATCAACTACTAAGCCAGCATCACAGGGTTCAAAGGCCATATTTAACAAAGACCAAACAACTTAATCTAACATGCATCAAGGTGTGTGGTAAGTAACATTTGCGAACTTTTTTTTTTTTTTTTTTTTTTTTTTTTTTTTTTTTTTAAATAATAAAAAACTATACTTATAAAGAAAGATAATTAAGATAAATACTATAATTTTGATGTACCGATATGCTTCATACTCATTTGAAATGTACAACTAAAAATACTTCTTACTCTTATGTTTTATTTTTACATGAAATTAGATCTTTTTCTTAAAATTTTAATATAGTAAAATCACACGGATCGTTCATGTGGTTTGCGTGGACTTTCAAGTATAGTCTTCTGACATTTTTCTAATCCCGATAGTCCTTCACTCTGAAACACTTAAGACCCATGGTCCCTTGACCAAATATTGCCTTAAACATGAGGGTATTATTGTCATTTCATTTTTAACTTCATTTTTAACATTAGGGTTGAGTTAACTAATATACTCAAAATGATTAATTTGCCCTCACGTGAACCATGTAATAAGCATTGACTAACTCTGTTTGTAAAAGGAACCACCGACGAAGCAAAATGGAGACGTTTGGGACACATGGTGCGTTTATTTTGAAATTGGGACCAAAACATGCAAATTTGGTACAACCTTATAGACGAACGGTGTAATTTACTCTAATTATAAAGCTCGATCTCATGTTCAATAACGTTTCGAGGCTCATATTTTGAGCTCAATCTTTGCTCATGAAAATTTTAACAAGCTCGAGCTTGACTCAGGCTCAACTAATTTAAATGAGGTGTTGAAGTAAATAACGCTCAAATGAAACTAGGCCCATTAAACATGCAATGCTCGCGCTCATTTATTTCTCTTAAGCTCGTTTGTACATAGTTATACGTATAGACAATATACAAACGTATATATTTCTATGGCTTGTTTAGACTTACGAACGTAGTCAATCTTTATATATAAAACTCGGGCTCAGGCTCCGCCTCGATTATTAAATGAGCCCATCGAGATTGGGCTCGAGCTCATTTAGGCTAAGCTCATTTGATATTTTTACCTATTAGATTCGAGTTTTTCACGAGTAGCTCAACTAATTTTCATCCTTACTTAACAGAAAACATACCTAGAGAAAACATAATAAAAAAGGGGCAGTTACATATATCCATATTTAAACATCACTAATTAAATATTTCTCCGATCAAATTTTAAAATATAAGATATGCCTAATCTTACCTATTTAATTGTCATATTTACCCATTCTATCTATTTAATGATGAATTATATATTACATGACCATTCTACCCTTTTTCCTACCCATCTCTAACACCCCAATTAAACATCAATTAACGAATACACTAATTTATTCAAATGAGATTAAATCATAAAACACTTTTATAAGAATAATATTTCAAAATTCAAAATTGTACCCATGTTGGCCAAATAACCCAAGTAACATACATCTTTGGGATATTTTACAACCAAAATAATTGATTCAATTGTTATTGTAATCACCATTTAAAACTTAATGGTAGAAAATGAATGACCCAATCTCAGTTACTCACTTTTATTCATGCATTTCACTTTAACACAAAAAGTCTCATGCAAATTTTAAATTGAATAAACAGTGGATTGAAAATTATATGTGAGCAATCATAGGCAGTTAGGTTTTTTTTTTTTTTTTTTTTTTTTTTTTTTTTTTTTTTTTTTTTTTTTTTTTTTTTTTTTTTTTTTTTTTTT
>LBNU01036830.1:62590-86654 GCA_014162995.1 Artemisia annua | reverse complement strand
TTTTAGGGTTTCCAACCCTTGGAACCCTAATGCTTAATTAAAGATAAGTCTTCACTTTAATTCAATCACTATGTCTTATGTGTTGTTGTCTATCTATCTTGCTTATCTTTTCAAATACATGAGTAAGCTAAATTCTCTAGTGTTTGCTTAGATCTAATGAAACCTAACTATTAATTATTGGTTAATTGGTGTGTGTTGTTGTTGTTGGGATGATTGTTTTCATCGATGTTAGGCTCAAGAAAACTGGCCAACTCCTTTATGGTAACGTGCTTGAACGTCTTGGGAAACATGTAGTCGAGGCATACTAGGCTGTATTAAGTAGTATTTAAGCATGAGCAACTGGTTTACAACCCTATGGTTGTGCCGTGCATGGCATAGGGCGAGATAACGAGCTGCATAGAAATGGAGAGATATTTATGCCACTCCATGAGTTATTAGGAATACACCCTTCATCCACACAAGTAACCACACGTATCAAGTTAACCGTAAAAGATAGTTAGGGAGTAATGAAATCTAAGTAAACACAATTTTCTCCATATTGTTTTCACAACCACAATAATTTAGATATTTATTTATTCTTTAATTGCATAAGTAGTAAACTTGGGTTAGTTGTTAAACAACTAATTCCGCCCTTGCTTCCAAAAAAAACCGAGATTTAAATGCTTTCATAAAATATAAAAATACAAAAAGAATCTTCCTTCCACCCTTAGACCTATTAGATTAGCTATTCTATCCTAACGAACACTATTCCCTGTGAGAGAACGATCAAGTCCCCCGTACTTACCACTATCCTATACTACATCGGTCACGGTCACTGCCTGGTGGGGTTGGTAAGCCTCTTGAGATCCCTCGAGGGTAAAACCTGTTGTAAGGTCACAAACCACGCATCAGCGCGCCTGGCGGCACAGTGTTGTTCACTGTGGGTACCGTTTGATGGGAGTGTTGAAAAGTTTCGCTGGAGATCATCAGTTTTGGGACCACCGTGGTGGTTTGAGTCGTTGCAGCGGGCAACTCCACTGTTGGGATGATGGGGTTGATTCCAATTCTTGGTGACCAGGCCGCACTGGTTGTCCCAGTGGTTTGCCTAAGGGTCAGATCTGGGTAGTTCCTCCTTGGAGGGTCACCACGTGTCTTGTCCATCTGCGGAGTCCGCTGGCTTGCGTTTTTGTGTTTCGTCATCCTAGTTCTTAGTGTAGGGTCCACGGATGGCGCCACTTGTTGATCAAAAGTTGGGCGTTCCTTGTTGGGTTCCTGTTCTCGTATCAATTAGATGATAATGCTTGGGGACCTGCGCACTAAGAAGCAACAAACACCGTTAGGCTTATCGAGGGATTGTCTCCCCCGATTATCCTCCGGCGTGAGAGTAAGTAATCGATTTAGGGTTGTGAAGAGTTTAGGGTTTGAAGTCGTACCTTGGACGAGAGCTATGATGCCCTATTATACACACGTAACCGATAAGGTTTCGTGCTCCTCACTCTTCGGCGTATTCGCCGATATCGGATTTTGGTATATATCTCCTTTATTTAGGAGATATTCCTATCCAATCCATTAATAACTTTGGGCTTGGGCCTTGTAGGCCCAAACCGTCTAACTGGTAGTCCGGTTTCGTTATGGCGGCCCACACATGGTGGGCTTAAACATTAGTATTGTTTACTAATCGGGTTCGTGACCCGAGCGTGGACTATACGTCATCACTATTCATACGATTTGCACTTCTCGTTATTGCTGCAAGAGAAACTCCAATCGAATTCACATTTTATTTTCCAAGTGATATCCCTAGTATATGAAAGAGTGAAAAAGTGCTTTGGGTCGGTTAAGTAATTGACGGTTACACAATCGAACAATTTTTAATTTGCCTGAAATTTAGTGATTCATTGGGATTCTAAAATTTTGAAAATACCTTTTTTTGGATCAGCCAAGTCGATAGGAGGAACCAAATGAATTATGCACCATCAACTTTGGACTGCAGGAAATCCTTTTATAACACGGATTCCTATCTAACAAATAAACTCTTGATCATCTCGATTCAAACTGTCCACCAAAAACACATATATGCTGATGAACCCAAATCCTCATTGGATTCATACGAAAAGCCTGCATTCTCATATCAGTCATGCCAAAAACGGACCTTTGAACACTCATCTTGTCACTTCTAAATAAACATTAACTGAATTGAATAAATTCACTACAAAGGAGACCAATTAACAATGTATCACATAATGTGTTGTTTCAAACTTGGTTACTACATAGAAAAAGAGAATAAAATGACGTCTATCTATGAGACAAGCCAGAGTGTTACTGCTGTTAAAGCTTTACAATAAAACAAACATGGTTCACGGAACGACCAGTCCTGCTTATTAATGTCACAAACAAGGACCAGTGCCACCTTTCTTATCAGCGTCTGGAACACTGGAGTAGCTGTATAGATGGTTTGACATCTTCCATCCCCAATCTCGTTTCCTTGAGATGGACATGCGGGGCCACCTATTGATTCTTACATAATGCTCCCTCATCTTCCCATCTGCCAATAAACTTGTAACAATGGAGTAACAACACTCGTGTCCTCCCCAAACTTTATCACCAGGGTCAGCAGTTTGACTCCCATCTGGGTGGAAGTAACGTCTCATGGGTGGGCCTGTACCTATCCAGTGTGGATCCATGTTGTGCCAGTATGCTGGTGCTGACTGAGGGCAATACGATAATTTTACTTGATCAGTTAGTTGTGCCAAAAGATGGTAACTAAAACACAAGGAAGTAAAGAAGACCTGCCTTTTTAAAGTGGAACTCCCAAGCGTGATCCCACAGATCTTCCTTCATGATTCGGCTCTGAAGACGACAAATTTTCAGTAAAAGAAATGTGTGTTCAAGTGATTAAAAAAAAGGAAGGAGGGACGTACACGTTTGCCATCCATGACTGACAGGGAGTAAGCATCCAGCTTTGACAACCCCTTGATTTGGGACACACGAGGTATATGCGCTTTTCCAGCCCATAGTCCTTCACACTGTCAACAAGAAACTAGATTACTCACTCATTGCAATAGTCATTTTCACCGATGGTCAGCTGCAACAAATTGTTCAATATATTCTAGCTTTGTAATTTTTGATATTAGCGTCAGAAAACTGCGTGCAAGGATTTAAAGATTAATTGTCTGAGGAGGTATGTTGAAAACAACGATCCAACGGCATAATAAACAGTAATGAGCTAATGGCCCTCTGCATCTGAGAAACGTGCAGTTATTTTATATCAAGAAAGTAACATCAACCACAACATAATAGGTGAAAGGCTATGAGGCACTCCTACCATTCTGATGGCCAGTATGCGTTAACTTTCCAATGAAATCTGACATTTATTGCTCCATATCAAACGAGCGAGAAGATTCAGAAGACAAACATTGTGTAAGCTTTAACTAGTACACTACTATACAATATGTACCTTGACAAATTTGTGATTTGTGCCCTGCATCCAATATTAGGTGTAGTAATATTTACAAAATAACCTATTAAGCTGCCCTCTCAGCTCACTGCCCTTGCTATTTAGACGGAAGCCCCTCCTATGAACCGTATTCCCCAAAGTATCAGATCAAGATGAGCCTTGGAGTATCATGTAGATGTGATACTTGAAATAAAGTAAGTGTAAACAAGGATCTTAGCAATCAAATGAAAATTTGATGGATTAATTATATACAAGGCATTGCATTGTTCTAATCATTCTAAAGATTTTACACATTAAGTGCGACCCGGCAACAATTCAAGTTTTCTTTTCAACAGCAAACTTGAATTCTTCATCTTGCACTATTCTGGTTTCTAAATGCATTGTATAACATCGATAAGAACTATTGAGTATCTTGTTATAAGGCTTCATTGTCTGTACCACAAGAATAAGAATCAGAATATATAGATTAAATTAAGCAAATTTTATAAACCCTTCCACCTTTTCTTTTAACCTATGCAGAAAAATTGCAACCTGCAGAAAACAGTTCTGAACTTCATTCACTCAAATCATTTGTTTCACAAAGTTAACCACGGAGTTATCTACATGAACAAGGGCATATTTGTTGAACAGGACACAGCATCATGTGTCATCTTCGTGTTACTGTCCGTGCATCAGCAGTTTGAAGAGCATAATAAATATAACTTTTTTCGTAACCAAAACAGAGGCGCATGGTTGACGAGACACACTCTTGGATGTTGATTATCTGAAATAATCTAATTCTTACAATTCATAATTCCAAGCTTCAGTAGATTTGAAAGTAGAGGAGCATCCAGACTCCACTAATTCTTAATTTTCATAGTTCCACGTGTCAGCAAGTTAGAATTTAATCTCTAGCAAATCAAGATGCTATACGAAACCGATAATTAATCACCCTAATCATTTAAAAGCTAAAAATTGACTACAGCATATACTAATAATACTCTTACGTTGCCAAAGATATCAGTTACAAAACGGACCATTTAGTGCTTTGTTCATATTAAGTGTTCAATGTTGAATGATATATGAATAGTTGAATACCCCGCGAGGTGTTGTGCTTTAGAAGCACTGATGACCTAACCGACAAGTGGGCTTGGGCCAAACATAATACTAGCTAATACTCGCCCGCAGTTCGAGCGGCGAAATAACGAAAGCTCAAATTCGAGAATTAAAAATAAAATTAAACATAAAAACAAATCTGAAGATAGTTATCGATACAAAATTTAGACTTTGACATGCACCCACCCACGTAATTCAAAAAAGAGTGATTTTGTTTTCTTGAGTGACCGACCGGTGGAGGCAGCGATTCCGATATGAATTTCTTCGGAATTTAATTTCGAATCCACGGCCGTCAAATGTCAGCTAACTCATAAGCGGTCTGAGGGTTATAAGCAAACAGTGAGTGATTGTTGTTTATGAATACAACTGCATATTCCGGCGCGTGACAACGCGTCATTGTGGTTTCAGTTACGATTCTGGTATGCTTTTCTTTGGAATTTAAATAAGCCATGGCCGTTGACCTCAATAATTAACTCTTCGGAATTTTAATACGGATAAACGGCGATGGCTAAGGTTTGACAGGCGGCATTGAGGCGGCCGCTCAAGGTGGCCAACCAGGCTAAGGATGAAACCTAGAGTTCCGATAACATGTTGAATGATGATTACCCCGTGTTTATTGATCGATATATAACACATGGAACCCTAATGACCTAACCCACAAGCGGGTCGGGCAAGAGCTAGCCAAATACCAATAACAAGTCCTAATGATCTGAGCAGCAACAAAGATTCCAAATCCTTCCAAATCTACAGCTAGCTGTATTAAGCTCAGAACAAGATATAATATCATCAAGCTTAACCAAGTACAATAAACCAGAACAAAATAAAATAAAATAAAATAAAATCATAAGTAAGATTGTTTGGTCTAGATGTACCTTTTTAGACCAGATGGCATCACTAGAAGCAACTCCATGCCATCCACGAGAGACCATAAGTGATAGTGCCACGCTGCGTGCGTCGAGATGGTTGAGTATCTTTAACATAATATCCCAACCAAATACGACTAATGGGTCTTGCAAATACTCTTCTTTCTTATATTCCAAACTTGTTTTCTTGATCATCTTCCTTTTCTTCGTAACATCTTTCAACACCCCCACCTTCTGATTATAGTAATCATCATCCTCATCTTCAGATGGTCCATAACCATCTTCCACAATCTTTTGCTTCTTCATAGCTTTAAGAAACAATCTTTTGGGCCATATTTACATGATATGTAAGCATACTTTATATATAGTGAGTGTTTTTGTTTGAAGTGGATATAGAGGTGGAGGTGGAGAGTAATTGGGGCCTGGAATGTTCTGACTGACCAGTTAGTGTTTTTTTTTAGTCAGTTACTGCGTCTACTCAATCTGAAAAATATCTTTGGGACGTTACCTTGATGTTAAGTCATGTAATGCATTGGATCTATTGGTCTTTCGTTAAGTACGATGTCGGTTAATTTATAGCGGTGGTCAACTTTGTCCTCGAGTGGTTAAATAATTGAAACTTTTAATTTTTTGAGCCGAAGTTATTTTATATTGATGACCAAACTTTATTTACATACCAAAGGATTAATCCTCACCTTCAATTCTTTTTGATCAAATGGTTGTGATTAAACAAAATAATTTACACTACAAGGGCACTTTCGTCAATATATAAACCATATTTTAATATTACCCCTCTTTTAAAGTCCATATTTTACACACACAAAATGTGTGTTCTCTCCCCTCCGATGTTTCAGTGCATCTCACCTAACCTCCATAACCAAATTAAAACCCTGATTTCACCATTTAATTCATCAATTGTTCATCAAATTGATCTCTGCTCAATATCACCATTATCATTAGGTTAATCAACAACCACGTTTCATATAAACAATCACGATTTAATCATCTATGTGGTTGCGACTTGGAGAGATGTTACAGAAGAGATTATCCCGCATACGAAAACATTGATGAAACGCTCAACGCTATTAGTAAGCTTATAGTTACTAACTTTATGATTGTTCAAGTCTGATTTTGAGTTTCTGATTTTTATGAAGTTTTATAGTTGTATATCATGTGTTTTTTCTGAATCAGTTTGAAAGTGATTCGTTAAACACTCTGTGAATTTATTAAACTAGTTGATATGTATATGATCGGACCTTATGCCGTTTTAAGTGTTTAGATAATCTCTGAATGTGTAACTGAATTTGTTTGTGAATCGCTCCGTGAATGCATTGAATTTAAGTCGAAGTAACATGATTCTAATCGATGATAAAGTACACGCGCGTATAGTAACTGTATTTGTATGAGAGTGTTTAACGAGTTGATTTATACATGAATGGTCCTCATGTCGTTTAGATAACGAATGAGTAACCGAATATGTTGTGGTGTTTGCATTGAATGTGAGTCGAAATGAAGCGGTTCTAATTTTGATCGATAATGATGTATATGGACATATTATCACTGTATTTGTGACTGTGAATTAGTTGATATCTATATGATCGGACCGTATCTTTTTAGACGAATTTGTTGCAAATAGTTCCGTGTTTGTGTCGGATGTAAGCCGAAATGAAGTGTTTCTAACTAGTTACTTTTGATCATTCCTGTTTTGTGTTAAAATGTTTAATTACTTGATGATTGAACTTTAGGTTGTTTTGTTAAATGTATCACATGTGATTTTCAACTAGGATTTTTGTCAAATATATCACATGTGATGTTGAACTGGGATTAGAAATTTTTGTGAACTATAAGATATATATAATTTAGAAATCTCCACCGTAAAGTATAAGGCGAAAAAGTGGGCTTATAAAACATAAGCTGAAAACACCTAAGCTAGTTAGCCAAAAAAATAAGCTTAAACAAACACCCCCAAATTAAATCATTATTAGCTGATCACAAATGAGAATTTAACCTGGCCGAACCAAGTAAGCTCATAAGCCAAAAAAATAAGATAGTTAACAATGTTTGCCCCAAACAAAACAAACCAATATATGAAACAACAAACTAATACTTAACTGGTAAAAAAGACATTGCATATGACCCACAAACATATGATCATTAGAGCTATTTACAGAGATACTCCAATACCAACCCATGTCCCGCCATCACTTGCAAGCCAAATGAAAGGGAGAACAGGCATAGTGCCAGACATGCGACTAACAGCCCCATTATTTGGAAAATATAAGAACAACAACCATTTGATATCTCAGAAATAATTGCTAGCCATTGAAACTTGATGTCTCGAAAATTACCAGCCACAGGGATAGTCATCACACAACATATACATCGAACAGTAAATCACTTAAAACCATATAGTTGCAGCAGACTCTTTACACTTGTACCAGCAGACAGTAGATCACTTGAAACCATATAGTTGCAGCAGACCCATTAAAATTCTCCTGCAGCACTCTTAACACTTGTACCAGCAAACAATAGATCACTTAAATACCTTTTAGTTGCAGCATATTTTACCTTAATCCATTAGATTAAGAGACGATGGTTGAATCGTTGGGTGGTTAAATACAGTGGTCTTGATCTATCATGTATAGTTTACAGTGATAATTAACTCACCGCCATCATTGCATGCTCTTTTATGTGTGGAAATTTAAATTATTTTTCTGATTTCTTCTTTTTTTTATTTGTATGCTAGAATCAAAGGTGGCGCATAACACAGAAGTTAGAAGTGAAGGTTGTTTCACCAAATCGGCCATCAACAATAACGTTGATAATCTTTAGGGACTGGTTAGACTACCCTTTTCGGCGATGAAGATAAACTGGTTGAACAAAGTTCAAGAGTGTAACATGTTCTATTTGTAGATAACTAGCCAAACACAAACGTGAATACATGTGACGACAAAAAAGACCAAAAACGACAACAATTCGTCAAACTTTTTCATTATTTCCTTTTATAGTACTTGTTTTTTAACTTTCCCAGTTAAGATTTCTTATGATGAATAAACATTTGTTTGTGGTTGATTCCGGAATCGTATATTTATTAGTAATATTCTACAAGTTTTTAAATACGTTACATGTGTAATTTTATTGATGTTAAAAATCACATGTGATTTCTTCATTTAATGGCATTTTATTTTACAGTTCTTTCAGGTCGCGTGTGATTTATTATGAAAGAAATTACATATACCAACGTAAGTTTTCTTATACAAAAGCTAGTAAAAAATCACATGTGATTTTTTTGATTATTACAAAAACTAGTAAAGAATCACATGTGATTTTTATGATTATTATAAAGCTTAGTAAAAAATCATATGTGATTTTTCTCAAAATCACATGTGATATAACATGTGTCTATAAATAATTTTTATATCACATGTGATCATGCATTGATTAAACGAAACTACTATCGTCACACATGAACCATTACGTAAGTTTTCTCTTAACAAAAACTAGTAAAAAATCACATATGGTTTTTCTGATTATTATAAAGCCTAGTAAAAAATCATATGTGATTTTTCTCAAAATCACATGTGATATACCATGTGTCTAGTAATAATTTTTATATCACATGTGATCATGCGTCGATTAAACGAAACTACTATCGTCACACATGAACCATTACGTAAGTTTTCTCTTAACAAAAACTAGTAAAAAATCACATATGATTTTTCTGATTATTATAAAGCCTAGTAAAAAATCATATGTGATTTTTCTCAAAAATCACATGTGATTTTTCTCAAAATCACATGTGATATAACATGTGTCTATAAATAATTCACATGTGATCATGCATTGATTAAACGAAACTACTATCGTCACACATGAACCATTACGTAAGTTTTCTCTTAATAAAAACTAGTAAAAAATCATATGATTTTTCTGATTATTATAAAGCCTAGTAAAAAATCATATGTGATTTTTCTCAAAATCACATGTGATATACCATGTGTCTAGTAATAATTTTTATATCACATGTGATCATGCATTGATTAAACGAAACTACTATCGTCACACATGAACCATTACGTAAGTTTTCGCTTAACAAAAACTAGTAAAAAATCACATATGATTTTTCTGATTATTATAAAGCCTAGTAAAAAATCATATGTGATTTTTCTCAAAATCACATGTGATATACCATGTGTCTAGTAATAATTTTTATATCACATGTGATTATGCATTGATTAAACGAAACTACTATCTTCACACATGAACAATTACCTAAGTTTCCTTATTTCAAAAACTAGTAAAATATCATATGTGATTTTTCAAAAAATCACATGTGATATAACACGTGACTTATAATAATTTTATATCACATGTGATAATGCATTGATTAAACAAAACAAAACGCACACACATTTTAATTAGCATAGTCACACATTAACTATTACTATATCATATTGACATGTACATGTGTCATCAAAATATCACATACACATAAACCATTATCATGTTTAACTAAGTNTTGTTTTGTTTTTTTCAAATGGCAATAGTATATATTTAAAACCATGTTTAACCAAGTTAGTAGCACGTAAAATAACAAAACTACTATAGTCACACATGAACCATTAACCTTTGATACAAAAGATAGAAAACGCTACCTTTAAATTTATATTTGTAGCCTACCCAAATTGAGAACTACATATATTCGAATTAATAATCTGACAAAAAGAGTTAAACAACACATGTTTCATAGAACAAACAAGCTTCTTATTAAAAAAATACAAACAAACATAGATTGAAATAAACATTTTCCCCATTCTGTTGCAACTACACCAGCTTCTATACCCATTGATAAAACATTCCTTTTTTATTTGGGCCAAATATGTTACGTCCAGCACATCCTGGAAACTGAGATAAGCAAAATCAAACATTAAATTGGGAAAAAATTATCATTGTAGTAACTAAATTATCTGCAAAGAAACATTAATTTTCTTCTTCTTGTTTCTTCCTTTTCGATTCTTTTTCTTTCTTCCTGTTTGCTTCTTCTTCTTTCTACCTTTTTTGCTTCTTCTTCTCTTTTCATTTTTGCTTCTTGTTTTTTCCTTTTGGCTTCAGCTAGCTTTTGTTTCGCTGCTTTATGTTTCTCTAAGAGTACGCAACTACAATTTTCTTTTTACCTGCATCAAAATTTTTATATACTATCATATGCGATTTATAACTTCAAATATTATCAGTATTTATTATGTTATATCACATGTGATATATAATAACAAAAAGTGTACCAGTTTCTTTTTGCGGTTTTTGGATCTAGTAGATGTATTCAAAAACGACAAAGAAGATATAGTTTTTAAAGCTTCTTCTACTGCATCAGTTTCTTTTGGTTTATCTTCAAGATCTACATTTTTACAAGCATATATTTCAATAATCATATATGATTTAAACTAGTATCTTCATTTGTACAAATAGATTAATATCATATATGATATACACTATAAGCAGACTAACTATTATATGTCATATTCCAACTCTTTACCGTAAACTAAGCATTCGGCTTCACCATAGGCTAGTCTTACCGCTTTGCCAAAGGCTTAGCCGTACTCTTACACTACGACTATTACAAAAAAATAACCTCTAATCACTCATTTCGTCTATAAAATCATAACAGCAACATCAAATCCTTTCTAAACAGTGAAAACCTAACTTTTAATCATACATTTCTTCATTAAGATCATAATAACATCAACATAATCTATCTATAACTGAAAATCGTACTTTTCATCACAATAACATCATCAATATCTCTATAAATAGTGAAAAACAACTTCTGATCACACAGTTGTTCATTAAAAACACAATAACGACAACAAAAACTCATTAAATAGTGTAAATGAGTAAATCTAACTAATAATCACATCTATAAACAGTACGCTTCATTATTTAAGCATAAATGACAGTGAAATAGGTAGATAATTTGTTTAATATACCTGAAACGACTTACTGGATTTTTCACCGGTTTTTCAGTCGGAACTTCACCGATAGGGACGGTTTTCATCGTTATGTATTGTTCTAACATAGCATCCTCGACGTCTTTATCTTCCATTTTTGAAGTGATTTTACAGTTATTGTAGATCTAGGCATGGTTTTTGGTAGTTTTTAATCCGTGTTTTGGTGTGTGTGTGTATGTGTGTTTTTAGATGGAGAAAAGGGCAGGTTCGTTGCAGTTGGTTGAATCGTGTGTGGTTGTTAATTTACGAAAGTGCCCCTCCATGTTTTTGTTTTGTTTTATTAAGAAACGGTTTTTTAATCTTGTCCGTTGGATGAGATGTAAATGGACGCTTGAGATGTGTCCCTCGGTATGTGAGCATTGTTTGGTTTGCAAAATAACTTCACTCTATTTTATATCCTTTATTTTCTATCGTCTTACTATCCATTTCATCATCTTATCTATAGTATATTATTTATATCTATATTACTTATAATGCATGTTAACACTTCTCTCCTATTAATTTTTTAAAATTTTCTAAAATAGATTTTTAAGTAAATACAAGTTAAAAACATAATTTACAACTATTTGAAGCACAAATACAACTAAAAGACCAATATTCAAACTATACAATTAATACAATATTTAATTCACCCTTTCATCAAAAAATACAACCATTTAATAATAATGTACAATCTAATCAATCTACTAAGCCAAACACTTAAAAATTTATTAACACATACAATTAATATACTACTAAATGACCTCTTCACTCAAAAATACAATTATATTAGCACATGGTACAAACCAATCATAACCCAAGCACTTAATAAGAATAAAAATAAAATAAATAAAAATAAAAATTAAAAACAAATTAATAAGGAAAATGAAAACAATTATATGTGATTGAAACCTGTCGGGATTCAATATTAACATCAATTAGAATTTATCAATGAATTGAGAGACCGCTGAATTTTATCGTCACCTCGCTTAAACATACTTAAAAAAAATTAAATAAATAATCGATCTGAACTTCTTAGTTTGCTACCTTCAACAACAATTTGTCTCGAGCAAGTATGTTTTCCCTCATAGCGAAAACTATATATAAAAAAACAAAGATGTAAATAAAGATTGTTTGAACAAATTAATGAAAGTAAAAGATTGTGAAATGAATGAGATGTTGCAAGAGGGTGAGGCATGAATAGAAGCAGAGGAAAATGGTTTGTAATGGCTCTCAAAAGCTAAAATTAGTTAAATGGATGCATGTTCTTCGGGTCTTCTTTGAGTCAACGGCCCATTAAGACTTTATTTTAAACCTTTGTAATTTTTTAAAAACTTTAGTGTCACCTTCCAACTTTGTCATTTTCTTTTTCATGACAAGAGATATTATNTTTAATTCACCCTTTCATCAAAAAATACAACCATTTAATAATAATGTACAATCTAATCAATCTACTAAGCCAAACACTTAAAAATTTATTAACACATACAATTAATATACTACTAAATGACCTCTTCACTCAAAAATACAATTATATTAGCACATGGTACAAACCAATCATAACCCAAGCACTTAATAAGAATAAAAATAAAATAAATAAAAATAAAAATTAAAAACAAATTAATAAGGAAAATGAAAACAATTATATGTGATTGAAACCTGTCGGGATTCAATATTAACATCAATTAGAATTTATCAATGAATTGAGAGACCGCTGAATTTTATCGTCACCTCGCTTAAACATACTTAAAAAAAATTAAATAAATAATCGATCTGAACTTCTTAGTTTGCTACCTTCAACAACAATTTGTCTCGAGCAAGTATGTTTTCCCTCATAGCGAAAACTATATATAAAAAAACAAAGATGTAAATAAAGATTGTTTGAACAAATTAATGAAAGTAAAAGATTGTGAAATGAATGAGATGTTGCAAGAGGGTGAGGCATGAATAGAAGCAGAGGAAAATGGTTTGTAATGGCTCTCAAAAGCTAAAATTAGTTAAATGGATGCATGTTCTTCGGGTCTTCTTTGAGTCAACGGCCCATTAAGACTTTATTTTAAACCTTTGTAATTTTTTAAAAACTTTAGTGTCACCTTCCAACTTTGTCATTTTCTTTTTCATGACAAGAGATATTATTGTCGCTAAAAGAAGAAAGATATTTGGGTTCTTTTTCATGGATAGGATAGACCAGGATAAAATGCACACGATGATTTTGAGCTTTGTATAAAGACCTATGAAAGGATAGACCAGGATAAAATGCACACGATGATTTGGAGCTTTGTATAAAGACCTATGAATTTTTCAAAATCAACGATGAGATAATACTTTAACAAAGAGTTGTGTTTACGACTAGGGGACTTACACCCAATAATTCATCACAGTAGGCTTCATAACGCATCATCTATACGACCTATAAATCTATAATACATTTTAGCACTTTCTCCTAATCAATTTTAAGATTTTCATAAATACCTTTTAAGTATTACAAGTAAGAAAAAAATATTACAAGTAAGAAAACAATATTTGCAATTATTTAAAGCACAAACACATCAATGCAACATATACAATTAATATTCTTCTTAAATCATTCTATCACTAAAAAATACGACCATTTTACCACATAATATAATCTAAACCCAAGCACTTAAAAAAATTAACAATATAATGGGTTATGTCCGAACTTTCAAAATAAGAAATGAAAAGAAAATGAAAGTGGTCTTAGATAAGATATTATCAACGGTCTCATAATTTCAATAGTTTTTCATTATTGCAAAAAGATTTCACCAACTTTAAACATATTGTCACTGTAAATGAAAAACTAAAAAAATAATTATTCGCCGACAATATCAATTACAGGGTACCCGCGCGTTACTATATAAAACATTTAGGTTATTACTTAAGGCTTAAAAATTTAGCATGCATACTTACCCAATTGTGAAATTTCAGTAGCTTACATTAAAAAAATTAAATGTATTAAATTCGTAAACATGTAACAGCCTTTTAAATTAATATAGCCCATAAACTTTTATAACCCATTTGAAGAATCATCTATACACCACACAAATATCAAATGAAAAACTTAAATACCAATATTTTCATCCCATCTCATCTCACATAACCTCCACAACAAACCATCTAACCACCATCTAGCCACCATCCGACTGCCACCATAAGCTGAGCACCACCAATAGCCGACCACTGCCACCAGGGGTAGACCACCATGCACACCATACGACCACCACCACCACGAGCCGAGTACCACCACGAGCCAACCACCACAGTTTTTGAGGTTTTATGTAAAGTTATTGTTATAAAAAACATATAAATGAAAAACATTTGCTCGCCACAAAATTTAGTCACAGGGTATCGACAAGTTATTGCTAGAAAAAACATATAAATGAAAAACATTTGCTCACCACAAAATTTAGTCACAGGGTATCGGCCGCCGTATTGCGCGGGTTCTCTGATATCTTATAAAACATAAAGACTTTTTTGGGCATTTAGTGCCTTAAAATCAGCATTACAATTAACAAAGCAAAATGTATAACTAAGTTAAACACAACTTTGAAACATGAAATACCTCAAAAACTTAAATTTCAGCATTACATATTAATAAAGGGGAGTTTATACGGACCCTCTCATAGGGAGGGTTTCTGGGGCCCAATGCATTACGGGTTTGTACGGTGTACATCGCGGTTCGTACATTTTGACCAAAAAGGTTGAGATTGTTGGGGCAACATTGATTAGGTCTCCATTATGTTTTAATGATGACAAATAAACCTTCGCAACACATAGAATTACAAACGTTAGCCAAAAACTAAAAGACCCAAAAGCTGGGTCTGGCGCGCTGTTGGTGCTCCGACGCGCAGGCAGCGCGCCAGGCTTCAGTTGAGGATCGTCACAGTGTTTGAAATTCGGCTTTTCCCTTACTCCATAAATGTGGATCTTTCAATACAGGTATGAATATGATATGTGCTTCATTAGGAACACTCGAAACGGGTTTTAAAATTAGAGGGATCCAAAATTACAACCTCCCATTTTTGACAAAACGTCAACTCAAGTGTTTTATTAAAACGCCTCTAGCCAAGGCTTTTATAAACCTAGGAAACTCATATCTTTCACATGACATCAATTGAAAGTATTCATATGACTATAATCCGTGTTTACGTCTTCTCTATTCACGTAACGGGTTTACTCCCTTATTGGTCAAACAAATTCAAAGGTTCCTTTGCGTAAACGCATCCTTTCCCGTTATGGATATGCTTTACTATGATGCAAAACACTTAGCTTGTTTGCATCAAGATGATTATTGATTACGTCAAGTTATAGGAATCATGAATTATGATATTATGAATACTTGACGTTGAGTTATTTGAACTTATGGGTATCCTTTGATTTTTGATAATGCTCATTTCGTACATGTTTTAGTCACGTTATTTGTATGCTTGTGCATTGTATTTGGTTGTGTTTGTGAACATTTAATGCTTAAAAGGTACAAAAGATATATTAAGGTTCAGGTACAATCAAGTCCAAGGAATAGCTAAAGAGATGAAGTAAAGTCTTTAAATCAAGTGCTTATGCACAACGGAAGATTCTACCCATAATAAAGATCTCGGGAAGATCATCAAAGATATAGAATCAAGTTATAAAGGTTACCGAGCTCAAAGAAAGATCAAGTGTTAATGAAATGAAAGAGAAGTTACATACAAAGTTTACCATGAATTATGGCTTGCTTCTTCAACCAAAGGTTCAACGAAATACAACTAAGGCTTAATTTCAACCCAAGGTTCAAAACTGCCATTCCAACCTTCTTCCAAACCTTGGGCTGGAACTCCGAACCTCAGGTTGAGACCTTGAACCTTGGGTGGCTGCAACTCCTGGCACTCTTAATGACTACTTTTAATGATCTAACTCATCATGTGGATGATCACTAAACCTCATTTACTTCATGTCCAGATTTTTTATGACACTTTGCGCCAAAGGAACTTGCTTGGTGACCATGGAGTAGCCATTCTATTTATTAGAAGCTTGGTTAGAGAGAAGAAGATCATCTTAAACCAATTACCAAATAATCGTATAATTTGCTCTCTCAAGAAGGCTCTCAAGGAAGAAAATGCAGGAAAAAAGTGAAGCATACATTCATCATTCATCATTGTAATCATTAAGTAATCATTGGTACTCATTTCACAATTGTTCCTAATCTTGTAATCATCATTACAACCTTTGTAAGACTCTTTAATTATGTTTTCAAGTGATAAATTTTCTGTGGTTATTTCTTTGTTTGCCATGAGTGGCTAAGTGCCTTATGCACTTGCCTAGATGATGTTTGTAGCATAATAATTGGTTGGTTATGACTAAATGGTTCTAACTCTATTTCAAGCTAATACCACGATCGAATTGTACTTTTAAAGTTTTCATACGCAAAAGAGTTTATCGTGTTAGATTGATTATTAATGGTGTAATAGGTTGAAAGAGACATTGTTAACTAATCAATTGTCACCCTTTGTTTATAAAGGTGTTACCTTATGTATTGACCATTTCATATGTAACTTGGTTAAACTAAGAAAGCTAAAAAGTGTAGTTGTCAATTACTTGTGAAACTATTGCCAATATTCTCACATTCTCTACATCAACCTATTTTTCACCACATTCTCTTTAAACCACCACATTTCAAACACATCACCATTTTATCCTTACATCTCATTCCAACACATGTGTTTAGAATTTCACACACACACACACACACACACACACACACTCAAATCTTCTCATATACACTTCTCCCTTACACAACCTTATCTTAACAATTCGAATTTGAATTTCACCCTTAGGCTCCTCATCACATCATTATCACATCTCCTACAACTCATCCTTCTCACTCTTCTTTCTCTCTCTATTTGAAATTCAAATTCTCACACTCACTAACACACTCTCTCTTGAAATGTCAAATTACATACATACACACACACTTTCACAATACTTCCTTCACACTCTTTGCCAACTCACAAACTTCCAACATTCAAATTTCAAATTTGAATTCACAACATAGTCCCCATCACATCAACTTCAAATCCATACAACCCACCCTTCTATATCATCACAGGTGATATTTTAACCTCCCTTACATACCACCTTCCTTATCTATTCTCTCTTCACAAAATTCAAATTTAAATCTCGTCTTAAAGGCTCCCCATCACATCAATGCCAACCCTTAAAATTCTCACCTCTAACATCTATATTTCAAATTTGAAATTCGAATTCTTCCCCTCACAACACTCACCCTTTCTCACCAAGCAAAGCATATTCCCTTTGTATATTCTGTTGATATAAATAATGCCTAAAAACGTTATTAACATTCATCGATATCTCTATGTTTTGATAATCACAAAACGTAAACTCATTAAACTATAAATTATGACGTAAACAAGTATTTAGTCGTAAATATTCATTTTAACGTCCAAATCACTTAAGGTATGAATAAACAAAATGCCTAATGCATTTTATGATCAAAGGAACATTTTCTTAATCACTAGATTTCTTATAAAATCTCATAAACATTTTATATCTTTTAGAAAATCATTTTTGGTATTAAATAAATATATTAAATCCATTATAAATATATGAATTCAAATTTTCAACCAAAAATGAAAAAAATGTTCCATAAAAACCTTCCCCATAAAAAGACAAAGCTGGGCAACGTTATGATTGGGCGACCCCCTTAATTTACTAGGCGGCCCCCTTAATAATTAAGGGGACCGACCACGCTCCTTAGCTCCCCAGCTTCGCCTATAAAAACTGGATCATTCCTGGATTTTTTTCTCACCTTTTGCACTCTAAACTTTTTGATCTAAATCTTCTATACCATTCTCTTAAACCCTTTGATCATATAATCATAAGCTTTTGTTTCCAAGTGATCCAACTTCAACCTTTCAAGTGCAAGAGAAGAATACTTCAATCCTTCAAGACAAGAAGTATTACAACTTGTTGTGACCTCCACATCCAAGTTGTTTGTGCATCATCACTTGTATATTATTCATCCATTTTTGTATAAGTTGTGAATATTAGTTAGATAGAAGTAAGCATATGGAATTAGGCTAGTAAGGTGTGTAGGTAGAGAAGTTTTGAAGTGATTGTGTGTGAAGAAGAAGTAGTGTGATTAAGTAGTGCTTAGGTGTGAAGAAGTTGTGAAGTAGGTGTGAAGTATTTGTGTAGAAGTTGTGTTGTGGTGTGTAAGGTTTTCTCCGCCATAAGGGAGCTTGTTGACATAGTGAAGAAAACTCTCGAGTTAGGTGCTCGGGGAGTGGAGTAGGGCGAAGAGGTGCTTCGTAGCCGAACCACTATAAATCTCTTGTCTCGCGGTTCGATCTTTCCATCTCTTACTTTTCATATTACTTGCTTTGTTGTTCATTTTATATACATACTTATATATATTTGTTCATATAGTGCAAGAGTAGATTTCACATAAACTAGAATCAACATTTTTGAAACAAAGTTTTTATAAAATTAAAAAGACGTAAAACTATTCAACCCCCCTTCTAGTTTTCCATAATTGGTATCAAGAGCCAGGTCAAACAAGATTTTTAAAATATATTGTATTTTAAAACTTGAATCTATCTATGAAATCAAAAAAATATTTCGAAGGGCAATCTATGCAAAAACCACCACTATTTGAAAGTGATGGTTTTCTTATTGGAAAAATAGGTTCAAAACTTATGTGAAATCAAAAGATCTTGATCTTTGGCATGTTATCACCCTTGGTGATTTTCTTCCTATTCAAAATAATCCCGAAACAAAAAAGGATGAAATAGTACCTTTTGAAAAACAAAATGATGATTTAAAAAGAAAACTTGTTAAAAATAATGAAGCTAAAATGGTTATTTATAATGCGTTACCACGTATAGATTACGAAAGGATCTTTATGTGTGAAACCGCAAAAGAAATTTGAAACTCCTTAATAATAACTCACCAAGGTAATAGTCAAGTCAAAGATAACAACATAGATCTTCTTGATCAACAATATGAGCAATTTACGATTCTGGAAGAGGAATCAATTGATAATGCTTTTGCTAGGTTTAACACTATCATCACAAGTTTAAAAGTACTTGATGAGAATTTTTCTAGTAAGAATTTTGTTAGGAAATTTCTTAGGGCTCTACATGCAAAATGGCGAGCTAAAGTTACGGCGATTGAAGAATCGAAGAACTTGTCAACTCTTCAACTTGACGAGTTGATCGGCAACTTGAAAGTCTACGAAGCAATAATAAAGAAAGACTTCGAGATGGTCAAAGGAAAAAGAGAGCAACGGAAGTCAATTGTGTTGAAAGCTAGGAAGGAATCTAGTGACGAGGATAGCTCAACCTCCGAAAGTGATGACGAAGAATATGCCATGGCCGTAAGAGATTCAAGAAATTCTTGAAAAGGCGAGGAAGATTCATTAGACAACCACATGATGAAAGAAAGGCTTTCCAAAGATGCAAAGATAACAAAAATAACAAGAGCGAAAGGAAGTGTACGTTATAAATGCGGCGACCCAATTCATCTCATAGGAAAATGTCCAATGATGTCAAGGGATCAAAATCAAAAGGCGTTCGTTGGAGGAGCATGGAGTGATAGCGATGAAGATGAGAAAGAAATAACAAATGACGAAAAATGTCTTATAGCCAAGGCATCCAATGAGGTACTTTCCGAAACCGAATACTTTAGAGATGAAAATCAATCATTAGATGAAAAAGACCTAGATAATGAATATAATAGGTTATGCAAATTAGGTCAAAAGGTTATAGCTAAAAATAAGTCACTAAAATATATTAATAATCTATTAGAAAATGAAATACTCGAATTAAAAATTAAACTACAACATTTGGAAAAAGGAAAAGAAGTTTTCATAGAATGTAAAACATGCTTAGAGGTCAAAAATGAAAACGAAAAACTTAAAGATGAAATTTTCAAACTTGACAAGTTTAAAAATAGTAGTAACTTACTTAAGAAAATAATAAGTGCTCAAGAAACTTCGGCCCGGTCTAGGATTCACCTCAACCAATGTTTCAACTAGTGAAAATAAAAATATAAAGTTTAAATGTGAATCTAGTAAACAAAAACCATTAGAATCAAAACCTAAGTATATACTTATAAAAGATAGAAAAATACCTATTGCGAGTGATGAGGAAGTAAAAAGTTTTTATAAACCATCATTAAAAGCCAAAACCGGATTTTCTAAACCAAAATTAAGATCTAAAACTCCACCTCCAAATAGACCAGATAATCCTCAACCTAGAAGAAATCAAGGTAGACAAAACTTTCCTAATAATAGTCACCCAATGTGGAATTATTCACATCACCCAATTTTCAACCCTTGGGGAATACTTCCACCATACATGCAAATGCAAACCATGTTTGGTTCAAACAATTTTGGACAAATAAGACAATAGGGACCAAGTGGCTAAATCGTTACTCATTGAATAATTCGGAAACTCATCTAAGGTTGGCTTCTATAGGTCAATTTGACACCTTGAAGTGTTTTGAAGAAAATCTACTGAAGACTAAAAGGTACGCTTTCCTTTTAAGCTGGTTGTTATAATATATTCTTAGATTAATGACTAGTTATTTCATGCCCATTTAGCTCATAATGCCTAGTTATATTTACATACATAATAGCTTGTATGAATCTACTTTTAACCTAGAATCACTTGTTCTTTTCCCCTTGGCCCTCTTAAGCTATAACGTTCAAAATGGAAATCTTCTATGTCCACTATTAGAAAACTCATGGTGATGAAGTGAAATGAGTTAAGTGGATTATTAATTAACATAGAAGTAAGATTAGGTTTCTCGCGTTAGAAAACTATGGATGAAACAAGCTCTCGTAGACTATGGCATTAAGTTAGATAAGTGTGCGACAACAAATGAGCTATAGATGTTAGGTTATACCCCATTCAACACTCTCGCATCAAACATATAGAATGTAATAATCACTTGCTTATGATCATCGGATATGTAGAAAAGGGTAGCATGTGACAGTAGCCTTAACCAATTCCGTTGAGCATGAGACTTTTAACAACCATCTTTTAAAATCTAGGAATAATGTTATTTGTTGTCAAAAATCTAGTATCTTTAAAAATAGACAAAAACTTCACATTTTGGAAAAATGATTTTCTTTAGACGGCTATTTCACTTTTCTATTAACATGTTTTACTATTTCATTTTTCTTCTTAATCTATGTCCGTAATTCTCTTTTGATCAAAGTCAAAGATTGGGAAATTTTTCTCTTACCCATTCTTCATAAAGACATCTATACTATCTAATAAACATCAATAATTTACAAACCCCCTAAAGCATCCCTCTCAATTAATTTTCTGACGTCCTTGCATCCCATTGGCTGAAGATTAATTGCGTACAAGCCTTCTGATGCAGCACTTTTTAGTCAAAATTGAGAGGACATCATTTTTGGTAACTAATTATGTCATTCAAATCGGTATTCAACGAAATCAATTCACGGATCATATTTTTTTGGTAAATAATTAATCATTCATTGTTTTGTAACCGAATCTCTTCACCCATTCAAAATGAACTCAAAAAAAGTCAACCAATCAAAAAAACACGGAAAACCTAATTTTGGTTTCGATTGTAAGTTTTTTTTTTATGTTTTTTATTTTTGTTTGAATTTTGATTAATTATAATTCAATTTTGTTTAACATATGTAATTGTTTGCAAATGTGCACAGGTATAATTATTACTTCTGTTAGTGTGATTTAATTTTTTAATGGGTTTATGTGATTTCAGTTTTTTTTGTTTTGAACTTTTGATTTTGAACTTTTGATTTTGAATCACATAATAAATCAGTTGTGACGAATGGTTTTTTATATTTGTATGAATTGCAAAACTAAAATTTTCAATTTGTTCGGTTTGTTTATTCTTCAGAGGTTGGATTTGAATAATAGCACTCATATGGATCTTAAAAAATGGGTACTTCGCGTAGATCATTCGTAGTATTCTTCCTGGTATGTCCTTTACTAATTAAATCTTTATGATATATCATAGCCTGTTTTAGTCTTGTGAGGAACAATCATCGGTTTACTCATTATGCAAAAAAACCTTTTTCTTTACCTTCTGATATATTTCAATGTGCAGGTTACAAATAACATCATAGCACCATCAATACATGCATGTGGTGTTGATCAAGTGCAACCTGCTTCTGATGACACGTTCTTTGTAGATTTTAAAAAGGTAGCTTAGGTTGTGGCTCAAAGTCGCAAGGAGCAACCTGTTATTGTAGCTCATAGTGAGAATACCTTTGATGGAACCGACATCAAGAGGCTTTTATCCAACAAATTTTACTTCGATAAGGTTAGAATTTCAGTTCGTATGAAGCCTTTCAATTTTGAGCCAATATAAATGTGCCTTATATAGAATTGTTATTTCCATGAACAACCTTTGGTTTGTTCAAACTTCAAAGTGCTTAGTGATTGGTTTTATTTGTTTGGTTAGATCAATTGGTCACATTTATAGATTGTTTTTTGGGCAAGATTGATGGTTGCGTTTGCAAAATGCAGATAATAAGAAATTATTGTTTGGAAATGATGCGCGTGATGTGTCGTTGCGTTTTAGCAGTGTTAATGCCTACTCAAGTTTTACATTTATATTTGGCCGACTTATCAATAACACACACACTTAACGAGCAGTGTACCCGGTCAGTATGTATATAATGGTAAGTAGAGTATCGATCACTAAGAGTGGAACGATTTATCTGATTAAACTAATCAGTATTTTAATATCCTAAGTTAGTTTTACAGCCTAATCTAACGCAAAGGGGGTTCAGCCTGAGAGACTGGCACATATTGGTTTTATTAAACAGTAAATTAAACTATTGAGCACGAATCAGTGAATAGCATACACGTACACAGATAGATAATAGAAACTATAAGAAGACCTGTCCTGATAATTAAGTAGCTTGTCACTTGTTTTATTGCTAGTTTTATATGAAGTGTATGTAATTAAATCTTTCTCGTTGGCTCTAATCATATCGGCGGGTCCACCCTTAATGATAACTTATGACTATCCTATTCATCCAAAGACGTCAGATTAAATAGGCGTGGAAGGGGTATGGCAGCCCAAGCAGTGCTCAGCTAGACACAGAGGTTATCAATGCACTAATATAAGTCACAAAAGACATCATCATATAAACTTTAATTGATGGGAAAGCAATTTTAAGAGGTGTGTATGATTTTCCGTAGTCACATACACATGCCATCTATCTTGATGAATTAAAGCGTACTATTACAATAAAACAAAACTACTTAATGAATTAAATACATGCAGGACCTTCCTACAGCTCTAATATCTTCGTTTGGGGTGTGTCTTGTGTTGCTTCTTCGACTGAACTCGGCTCCTTAGGGTTATGTTGCACACAAAATTCGTCTAGGTCTTGGGGTATTTATAGTTTCTGTCTTAGGGTTCGATGCGGCGCATGTAATGAGCAGATGCGGCGCATTGACTTAACTTCGCGTGGGGTCCAAGATTAATATATTCTGGAATATTCGTACACCGTCTTCAGATGCGGCGTAACTTTAATCTTTATGCGGCGCATGTCCTTCAGTGTCTTGGATTGTATCTGGTGAAGTCTTGATTGTGATACGCCGTATGTCAGAAGTATAATGCGGCGTATCTGGAGTAGAACAAGCTTGATCTTCTTCGTTGAC